>CAJHNH020001503.1:386067-681067 GCA_905116865.2 Candidula unifasciata | reverse complement strand
AAAATATACAAAGGATGCTAACTATCTGGAACCTGTGAAGAGATGCTTGCCACACTGTACTGAGCATACAGACAATCCAAAGATTGTATACTTTTCCTTGAGGTTCTGAGAAGACTATCAATGAAAGAAAGTGTTTCTGACAATAAAAAACAAAAACCTGTGAAAATTTTGGCCTTTTTAAAAGATATACCACTATCACGCAGATGTGATTGTTTAAATCTCCATTACTACCTTTTCTCCTTTTTATAATAAGTATTCAATAAGAAATACTTTTGTGTGTGAATAATTTTAGATTGCTGTGATAAACTCTTTGATCACCTGAATGTGCTGACAGAAGGATCTAGAAGAAGAGTTCAGATCTGGCCTTTACAAATGATGCTTTTAATCCTGTGTCCAGTGAGTATCTGTAACATTGCATTATCATGTTTACTAACTGTCTGCAGTTTGTCCTGATATGGCTTCTAAGATGGTGAGCAGATTTCTTTGCCAGTTATTTTATTTCAAAAATGTAATATAGCTCATCAGCCATCTCATTTCCAGTCTGCCTTCCATTTGCAAATTCTAGTTGTGAATTTCACCTTTTCAAAATAATTCACCTTTGCCATGTGATTAATTTCTGTATGATATTTTATTTATTTGAAGCCATACTGTTTAAATTTCTAGTAGCAGAGTAAATATCTTTATATAGGGTTAAATGTTTTATTATGACCTAGCTTACTAGGTGATTATGTGAAATAGGGCTGAGAAACTTAAACTTCACTGATTATATACATGAGGACATGCCAGTTTTTAAATATATACAAATCCAGAGAAATCACACAGATATTTTTCACTTGCTGTTATATAATACATAATCATTAGTGAAATATAAGTGATCATTTGTCAGAATAAAATGAAGTTAATGAACATTGCAGATCTGTTGTTTTAGAATATTTCGTGTTTTTCTTCCTTAATTTTATTTTCCTTAAGTGCACTATAATTTACTGAATCATTCCTTATTTTCAGAAAATTTTGGAAGAAATTAACAATGCTGAGACAGGTGCACCATGTTCACAACAGTTTTTGAAAAAGGTTTGTTATAAAAGAGTGAACTATATATACTCTCTGAAACTTCTTAATTATTTATATCTTACATTCCTTTTCTGGGACTGGGGTAAGATATAAGAACAAGATCTCATCTAACTCAATTTTAGACCTAGAATGAGTATAATTGCAAAATAAGAAAATACTGGGGTAATGAATCAGTGATTCATGGCTTCCAGCTTTCTTTGATAATGACAAATATGAAGACATTATGCACATTGCACTTGTTAAAATCTCTCCATTTAGAGACTGAAAAAAAAATAAACATCACTGGTTACACTGCAGATTAGTAAACCTACAGCCACCTAGGAATATTTGTACTTTGTATGACTGGTAGACACACACTGGATCCTGATGGTGCCCTAGAGTTTGTGCTCTTTTATATAATCTAACACTGGTGATGACTCTCCCACACTCTGTAGACTACTGTCACTTTCGAATCACTGACAGGGTGCCTCAACAGGAGTGACATGATGAAGGCATTCTTCCTCCTGGCTGCTGGATGAAGGTTACACTGGGTAAGGTTTGGATACTGATTGTCGACTTGGCTTTCAGACAAGGTTAAAATCCCATGCTCAGGGATATTCTCGGATGAATCAGTGATTTAAGCAACGATAGGCAGACATACAGGAAAAGACAGCAAGCTATCTGTCCTTTCTGGAAGCTCAGTCAAGAATAAGTTCAAACAAAGCGTCTCTCCCAATAGAGGTGGAAGGTGATTCATCCGCGTCCAAAGCGGTAGTTAGGCCATTGGAATTTCGGCTTCACTATCAATGAATCTCCCACCTAAGGTTCTTAATTCAAAACTGTAACCTTCCTAAGATAATTAGGATATAATTGAGTACTTAACCCATCATGTAGACACATAATTACAAAAGAAGGACTATTTACCTATAGAGGAAAGTCCATAATTCAGATCTGTCTCATTTCCATAGAGGTGACAAGATCCGGGGCAAGTCTAGGTCGAGAGGTGTGTGGGCTGTCTCGTGACAGAGACACGAAAGTCAGAAACTTTTGAGAACAATTAGATGTATATAGTTGGTTTCTATGTGTAGGTGTGGATATGTTATGAAAAGGAATGGACTTGAGAACTGGCAAGATTGATGGACAAAAAGGCAAGAAGCAGTTAAAGAGAGGAATACCTGGATGGCTTGGCCACATTGATGAGGTGAGACAGGAACATTGACCTGATCCAGGATTCTGATGTTTTGTGAGAAGACGAAATAATCATCCTTATCCATGAAATCTAAACCTTGTATATTTTTTTTAAACAAAAATTTAGTATTGTTGTTTACTAAAATTTATTTAAATTTTGTTTAGCATAGAAGTATAAGCATACGAAGCATTTAATTGTCTTGGATGTTTAATTTTCAGAAATCCTTCATCGATGAGGTGAAAAAGTCCATATCAAATCATCATAGCAGCAACAAACAGTATACTGAAGGAGCTGCTGTCACTTGTGTACGGCTGTGTAAAGCTTCATCGTATATCCCCATCAATGATCGGCTCAATGTTGTCTTTACCTTGGTGCAGTCGGTCATCAATGACTTGAAGGTAATGAAACAGACTGGGGCAGTCTCATTGTGCCACTTTAATTAGCTGCTTTACTGGAGAGTACCTGTTCTGCTGGGAAAGCTGAATGTACTGGGAAAAAGCTCATGTTTCTTGCACATACAACTAAATATACACTTCCAGCTTTGTGTCAACTAGAGTTACCATTAACTCATGTATGAATCGGCACATGCTTTTATAGACTTAGATTTTATGCATTCATTAAGGATAATGTTACCTCATATGGGCATGTAAGACTATGTCAGGATGTTAAGGAGATGACCTTTTTTCCTTTCTAAATCCAGTGTGTAAGGTCACCTTATTTGATTCAAGTAATAACGATGATTGTTTTAGGTACATCTGTCATGGATATCTCCCATGACTGGATGTTTTGGGTACATCTTTCATGGATATCATCCTTGACTGGATATTTTAGGTACATCTCTCCTGGATATCTCCCTTGACTGGATTTTTTATGATAGGCGTGGGTTAACAGTTTAAATGCATAATATTATCATACAATGTGTGGAAACTTATAGAGGTGTCATTTTCCATGCACCATTGAAGGTCTGTTTAATTAAATGATTATCTCCTAACATATTGATTGTGTTAGATTTATCATCATAAGTGGTACATAGTACTGTGACTTCCCCGACAATGCAATTATAGTCCTGCATAAAAATTACCATAAATTTTGCAGTACTGTTATTGTTAGTATGGACCTTTTTTCCAGCTTTAATGTTATTTATTTCTTTATTATTCCAGGTTAATGTATTATATATTTAATTAATTCATTTATTATCCAGTGGTGCCATTTTTAGATCACACAGGGCTCACAATCTATTCCTCCACTTTGTTCTGTCCTGCACATTCTTTACAATACCATGGTTCGAATTTGTTCCAGCTGTTGATACCAGTGCTTGTCTGTTGACATTTATCTTATTGTTTTGTTGTTGCCTTTTTTTTGGAGTTTATCCCATTAGATAGATATATTACTTTTAGTTTGTATTATTTGATAATGTTAGTATTTGCTTTTCCCCCCAGACACTTTTGTTCAATCCACCTGCCAACAGTAAACCATTTTCCAAAGGCACTGGCTTTGGGTCTCAGGACTATGACCTGTATATTGATTGTTTTGTCAGTTGCTTCAGGATTACACCCCACAACAATGATGTTCTGAAAGTGTGTCTCAATCCGTCATCTCCACCAATGTATCATTATATCCTGGTTAGTGCCCTGCACAGAATTATCACTCAGGTATGAACATGTGTCTTGATAATCTCAGTATGTTCAAGGCCTAATATACAGGCTTTTCCTGACTTAATATACTTATTCTGTTGTACAGCAAGTTACATGGGCCGGCCTTATTAGTAGAATACCTGTACCCAGCCACCCATTGCTGTGGCTAAATGTTGAATTGAGATTCAACATCATAGCGCTCGGGACACTCACATAAACCCTCCGTCCCCATCTTCAACAGCAAACAAAGAGTTCCAGTTGAAGAACTTTAGGAGATTAGCTCTTATGCACATACGGACACGCTACATTTGTATTTATATAGATTGTCAAAAGACACAGCTGTAAAGTGCTGCACAAATGTGATGTTTTTGTTTCTCATTGGTGGTCATGTTAGCATCTGGGAAATGCTATATTCCTCCTAAACCTGTACAGATCAAAGTTCATTATTAGAATGGACAACATGTGTCACATTGAACTGACACGGGAAACTGAATAGGTCACCCAGTTCATGTTCACATTGATACTGACCTCATGATATAACTAATTGTTAACACTGACAATTCTAAAGTGCTGTATGTCAAACGTGTGGGCAATATTAAAGCTGATAACATGATATTTCACTCAGAATTACCCCACACTTATAGTGTAAACAAACAGGAGCATTTTTACCTGTCAGTGTTTTTCACAAAATCAGACGAATGCTAGGAATGAAGCCAGTCTTACAGGTCATCAAAGAACAATAAATGAAGTGGTTTGGACACCTAACAAGAATGCCCTGGTACTATCTGCCATAGTGAGCCACACTAAAACATTATAGAGCGAATGGAAGACCTAGGAGAATATGGAGTGATGGTATTAAGAACAGCCTTACAGAAATGAACTTCAGTCTCAATGGTGCTCCTGACAGAGCTCATCAACGATTGTTACATCTCTCCCTGACACTTCGATGAATTACAAGGTGGAAGAGAAGAAGAAGAAGTGTTCTGTCATGCTGATTTAGCCATTTGTACAAGAGAACGGTATAGCTACAGATATAATTACTAATTGTTCTTTAACTTATTACTTTAGAGTAATTATTAATTTGTAATGAAAGATATTGTTCCACTTAACATGAATACATAATACTTAGTTCTGGCTAGCTTATCATAAACAAGTGAAATGTGATGCCAGGATGGTTTGTGTCACAGTATGACTTTGTTAATGCATCTTGTTATGCTTTTTGTTTTGTTATTCTTGGTAACTGCATATTCATATGTTGGGGTAGTTTGTGTAATTAAATTACTGTGTTTTTGTTGTGTATATGTTCAGTTTTCTAAAGAAAGCACGTTAATTGCACATGACCATGTGTAATACAAACACGGTGATAAACGATACCATAGTTATATTTATTTAGAAACAAAATGCATAACTAGTCTGATAATGACCAAAATCTGGCATATTTCATACAGCACTTAATGTAGTATTATTATTCTTGTTCTGTCATACACTTGTTCGGTAAACGGAAGACAGAGAAAGATGGTGGATTTTATGTGCTAGTGCTTCCATTGATTCACCTTCATGACCCTAACGGGAGAAGGATTATGTTATGTTATTCTTGTCCTAGATATTGTGCAAAAGATAAATAACCTGTTGATATATTACTATCCAATGTTGAAGCTGTTGCAAGGGTCAAATTTTCTCAGCCAAACAACATTAGATAGGTGATGTGACTTGTATTATACTGGTTAGATTACCTTGAAGACAATTTTCGGGTACCTCAGCTGCTTCGGAAATAATCTGTGTTGTGTAGTCAGATATTAGCAGCCGGGTTTTTTTATGTTCATTAATCAATCCTTTTTTCTCTGCTGACTCTAGCCACGCCTGCCATGGTGGCCTCACATCAGTTTAGTCTACAGCAAAGCTGGAGAGCTGAGAAACATGTTCAATGACATAGTAAACAAAGTGACTCAAGGCTTCAGCAGTCATAGCTGCCCCAAGGTTTGTAGTAGCTGAAAAATTGATAATAGTGAAGCAGGAAAGAGGAAAGTATGATTTTTTTCCCTTGACCTTTTTGGGGTCATTATTTATTGTTTTCTTTTTTTGGGGACAAATTTCTTTTTTATTTTGGGACTGAGTTTTACCATACATTGCACCATTCTTCTTCTTCTTTCTTTTGTCAATATCTGCTTATGCCACTAGGCGTCGCAGTCCATCAGATGATTGGCAGCCGAGCCAGGGAGCGCTCAGTTGCTTGATATGCCATTATGTTATGCAGTCTCAGGGTGTCAGTAACTCCCTGTCTATTTTCTTCTCCATCTTTCCCTTCCTCTTGGTGTTTCAATTTTCAGGTCGTATGCTTTTGCTACTGGCATCAGTGGTTTCATTCACATTAGATGGACAGACCATTTCATTTTTTGTTTCTCAATAAATTTGGTGATGGATATTGTTACAAAAGTCCTTGTGATCTCGCAGTTTCTCACTTGATCTCTTCTGGTTTTATTCACAGCCATTCTCAAACATCTCATCTCACAAGTAGTTAGTTTTCTTTTGTGTTCTTTTGTCAAAATTCAGAGTCTGACATTGGTTACCTAAAGTGGATATAAATATTGTATTAATAATTTGTCTTTTATCTCTATTGGGATAGCAGAGTGTTTCAAAATATGAGCAAGTTGGTACATGACATTGTTGGCTTTTGGATTCTCGTTTCTACCTCTCTTGTCTATTTAAGGCCATTATTATGTATTTTTGTGGACAGTTACCAGTGACCAGCTTTTGCTTGCATGTTTTCCAAACTAAATCATTCTGCTTTTTGAATGAAATCTAAACAAGACTCCCCAACACTAGACCCAGATTTGGCTTGCATGTTGTAACAGCAGTAGGGTCATTTCTGCAAGTTACCTTGCCCTTTAACTCGAAATTTCCATCTCAAACATGTTTTCTTGTTTGCAGCTCTATCTAAACCACAGTGTTCTTTAGCAGATGAGTTTGTTGTATCTTGTTGTGTCATTATATGTCACATAGGGCTCACAGTTTATTTCTCCATTGTGTTCTGTCCTGTGCAGTCACTTTGATATCATGGATGGAATCCAGTTTAGCACTATTGGTTTCTCTCATCACCATTCACTTTAGGGTTTCTCTTGGATGCCCACATTTTCTCATCACAATTGGAACTCTTTGTTTGCTGCTGAAGATAAGGATAGAGCGCTTATGGGAGTGTCCCAAGTGCTATAATGTTGATTCTTAATTCAACATTTCCTCTCTTTCCCATTTTATTGCCTTTTTTTGGTCTCTTCTCAGAATGTGTTCACTGTGGCATCATCATCTCTGTCTGACAACTGTTGATACCAGTGGTTGCCCAGACATTTCTCTTATTTCTTCACCTCTCCTGAATTCATCCCATTTTGTGTTTATATATTTTTTTCCAGGAATTTGTTTTCATATACAAAAAACTTTTATTCTATGCCTCTAATTAGTTCTCTAACTTTCACTGGCATTTGTTAAAACTGAAAATGTTAAAATTGAAAATGTGAAACTGGTTTCTAAAACTATATCATTTAGATTTCCATGTTTTGTTAATTAAAGCTTTTAAAAGCTGTTGATGTCTATAACATGTGTCATAATTTCTTAACTTTCTGTGTCTTTGATTACTACCTAAATAAGTAAAATTTGTAGTATGACTTTTGATGCTATTTTTGCTAAATTGTCTTTTTTTATTTGCAAATTATTGCTGTTCTTACTTATCAGAATAATATCATCTGCAAAATTGAGATCTTCCAGTTGGGTGTTCTCTACCCAATCGGTGCCGTGTTTCCAACACCGCATTTTGTTTTAATCATCCAGTAAGTAGCTATATCAAATTATAGGGGAGATAAAAATACAAGCCTGTTTTATACCAGTGCACAAGTTAACAACATGATTGATTTAGCTGGCTGGCTCCTTACAGATGCAGGCTTTGGTGAACAGCAAACCTCTTAAAGAGTTGATATTTTCTTGGAGTTTTCAACGACCTTGTCATTTAACATCTCTGCACTGCAGGAAAGTCTCATTTGGATTTCAGGGAATGCTCATCTGGGCTGAGCCATACAGGAGGCTACCCTGAGATGCTACTTATTGATATGACTTATTCTCAGTATGTTTGTGGAATGTTGTAAAATCCACAGAGACAATTTAATCTCAGTCATATTCATCACCATCAACATTTTCAGCTCATGGGCTGGCAGAGTTTTCTGATAAATCCGTTCTTTATCTTTCTGTCTACTCTTCTCCCCCTTCTGGTTCCAGACTTGTTATCTTTATTTTTAGGTAATGTCTTTGTGTGTTTTCTTTAGTATGATATTTCAGGCTGGGGATTTTTTTTGAAATTTCTTTCAATTGTGCTGACTGCATATAATTTTTCAGCAAACAGGTCCAAAGCTGACAGCTCCTTTCAAACTGAATAAAGCCACAGATGAAGTCTTGACCTCCTACAAGTACATTTTGCTGTGGCTGGTCAAACTGATTCATGCTGATCCTCATCTCATGCTGCATGTGAGTCCAACAAAATACAGATTATTGTGAACACTACATTACAAGTACAAAACCCTGTTCTGTTCACTGTATACCATTGTCACAAAGTCTAGAAGTGTTATCACTAAAGAAAAGGCCCCTTAATATGTGATGCTGACTTGAGATTGTTTGGTAAGATACCAATAGCAGAAGAAATCTGTTAGTAGACCTAGGAAGATCTGTCACTGATAAAAAGAAACTCTTATTGAGAACTTTGCAGTTACCATGTATGACACTTCCCAAAGTGTAGTGGGAAATAAAGAATGCATATCTGATATGTTTACAATCAATACATGGGCAAGGCAGGGTGTGTGCTATCTTCTCTCTTATTTACTATATGCATAGACAGAATATTAACCCTCTGACTACCAAGCCCATTAACCCTTGCATTTTTCCAGATACCATGTGTTTTAGTGTGTACTAAAAAGCCATAGCTTCACAACTATTTGATATAATCTCACAATATTTTGTATTTTTGCACCAAATTGAATGAAGAACGAATTTCAAGAAAAAATAAAGATGTTTATTCTGTTTTGCATCCTCATCGTGTGGCTGTAGATTGGTGCAAAAAAAGGCAACCGAAAAATCTGTTATCTGACAACAATATAGACAAATAAAAATGTCATGTCTTAAAAAAATATTCAACAAACATTTATCATATTTTGTATTTTTGCACAAAATTGAACCGAGACCACGTTTGAAGAAAAAAAAATGGGGTTTACTTTGGAATTTTGCCAGTTCTTCTTTATGGAGCGGAATGCTGGAGAATGACCAGAAAGGATGTACACAAGCTGTCCACCTTCCACCACACATGTCTACGTAGAATTATCAAAATTTTCTGGCCAGATACAATCTCAAACACTAAACTACTTTAAGTCACAAACCAAGAAACTATAGACAGTATGATAACTAAGAGAAGATGGAAATGGCTTGGCCACATTAGGAGAATGAATCCTGATATACCTGCTAAAACAGCTCTCACATGGATACCAGAGGGAAAGAGAAAAAAAGGCGCCCAAAAACATCGAGACAAACGATGGAAAGTGACCTGAGTGCGGCATCTTTGACATGGAAAACTGCACTGAAGATTGCACAGGACTGGAAAGCATAAAAAGTCCTCTCTGAAGCCTCATGTGCCACTAGGCATAACGAGACCTGATGATGATGATTGTCTGAAATAATAATCATCATCATGCGGCTGTAGATTGTTGCAAAAAAAAAAGGCAACTGAAAATAATTTATATGAAAACAATATCAACGAATGAAAATGTCATATTTTCAAAAATATTCATCAAGCATTTATTATATTTGGTATTTTTGCACAAAATTGAACTGAAAACACATTTGAAAAAGGGGGGGGGGGGGGGGGAATGGTGTTTACTTTGTCTGAAATAATCATCATCAAGTGGCTGTAGATTGTTGCAAAAAGGCAACCGAACAATCCTTTATATTTATCAAAGTCATAGCCATCAAACTGTTCAGTAGTGTCTTCAAATTCACTTTTTGAAGCAAAATCAAGAAAGTCACATGCATCATCAGAAACATTAGGAGAAATATGACCACCACGATGGTTCTGAGAATTTGACGACATGGGAGCTAAGAAAATTCGTCAAATATTTACTTTAAGCACTACAAAGTTACTTCCCTTAATAAATCATACAGCAGTGAAAAAGACAAAGGCTTCACATAAATTCATCATAAAAATCACAATTTCAACATGATGGCCAGCGTCCAAAGCTACAATCGCAAGGGGTGTGACCTTGGCAGCAAGAAGTAAACGTCGCCTCGTCGCATACTGTGCGACGCTGGTAGTCAGTGGGTTAAAAGATACCAGGTTCAAAGCAGTAAACCAAGAAAATCCAGAAGATGAGGAACTTTACTTTCAGGAGGAAGAATTAGACCCACACACAAAAAATGAAGTATATTCATGGAGGACAGGAGAATAGATTGGGAAAAAGAAACAAGATGCCAACAAACCAGTGCACTTATTTACCTGTACCATTATTAAGACTGAAGGCATGGTACCAGGAAGGAGGGGCAAAGGCCAACCAACATGAAGATGAGCAAAGATCAAACATAATGTGAGTGCCAAGGAAACAGATTTTAAACAGCATATTCATACCAGCACTGTATTACCAGTGCCAGGCATAGACTTTATCAAAGACTAACCTTCGTAAAATTTAACAACTGTGAAATGAGATGCCTGAGAAACGCTGCCAAATTAACCATCCGAGACAAAGCTAGAAGTAATGTTTTTCAATTCCTGCAACTTCATTGATTATGATTAATAACCCACAACTTTATAAACAAAAAATGAACTAGAGACTGTTAAAACACTGACTCTCTTAAAATAATTAGCTCAGAAAATGGGACTATTTATCAATCAAGATAAGACAGAATACATGATAATAACTTGACAGGGAAAGGATATAAACTCTGGCCACATACAAGTCAATCATATGAAAATCAAACGAACAGAAACATTTAAGTACTTGGGTGCAAACTTCAACTGCTCCAAGATGCTGAAAGAAGAAATACAATCTGGAAATAGAATATACTATGCCCTTCAACATCTGCTAAAGTCAAAGTGTCTGTCTCGTAATGCCAAGATCAAAATATATAAAATGTTGATGAGACCAGCCATTTTTAAATGGCTCTGAAACTTGGAGCACAACTAAAAGAGATGAAGCCTTATTACACGTTTTCGAAAACAGAGTCTTTTGATGAATCTTTGGACCCATCAAAGATGCAAACGGGGGAATTGAATGTGAAAAGCAACAACGAAATTCATAATCTGTTTAAATTGCCATTGAGCACTGGCATTATGAGAGCTAATAGACTTAAATGGTTGGGGCATATTGAAAGAATATCAGATGACAGAGAAACAAAATCTGTATACACAAGGGAGATGAATGGTCGCAGACCACGAGACAGACCAAGAAGATGATGGAGAGATAATGTCCAGACAGACCTGCAAAAACTTGGTGTCACCTACTGGAAAGAAAAGGCCAACCAGAGAGATGAATGGAGGCGGGTGATATCTTCAGCAATGAACCTCTAGGGCTCGGAATGCTGAAGAAGAAGAAGAACGAACGAACGAATGAACGAACAAACTTTATTTTCAAAGGGTTACAAATTGGGCACGCAGGCCCGTCTTACATTCGGCCCTTCCAGTCAACCATCTTTCGCACAGCAGTTGTATTTTTACTGATAAAGCATGTTATGATCATATGATAATATGCATATTATGAATATTATAAAAGAACACAAAAGCATGAGTTGTAAAGTGCATGCAAAAAACCCGCGCATGCATACATACACCCGCATACACACGATCACCCACTCACACACACATACATGTATGCAAACATTACATACATACATATATAAGTACATACAAACAAACATGCAAACAGGCATACACACAGGCATATGTACATACAAACAAACATACATAGATACAAACATACAGGCATACATTCGTAATACAGGCACACACACATACAAACATACAATCATAAATACAGTCATGCATGGAGACACTCCCACAAAGACACACACGCTCACTTAGACAAAAATACAGACACACACACACAGACTCTTACATATAAACACACACAGGAAAACACACAGCACACATATTTACATTCGTGCTCACACACTTACACACACACCACACACACACCACACACACACGCAGACAAACATGCAGACACATACATACAGCCACACACACGCAGTCAAACACACACACACACACACACACACACACACACACACACATACAAACAGGCAGACAAACACAATCTGACACCCACACAGACAAACACGCAGAAATGCATACACCTACAAACACATAGAAATACACACACGGACACATATATTCAGCATGCACAGACATATACTCTGACATGCAGACACATACAGACAACAAAGGGGCACACACAATACACACAGAGAAACACACATAGACATACACAGACAGACACATGCTGACACATACACTCACGCAGACAGACATACAGACACCCACACACAAAGATACATACATACAGCCTCATAGACACACCCGCAGACAAAATACATAAACATACACAGGCAAACATGCAGACGAACACATACGAGGACACACACAGACACAAACGAAGATATACACACAGTCACATAAAATATGCAGAAAAACACCGAGACACACACACATGCAGACAAACACAGACACACACACAAAGACACATGTACACAGCTACATGGATCCAATCGCACACACACACACGCAGACACACATACACAGCAAAGCGGCACACTTGAACACACAGAAACACACACAGACCAATTCATACTGAAACATACATGTGGACATACGAAGAAGAAGAAGAAGAAGAATATGCACACAGTTAGATTAGGCTGTATGTATTAAATTGTTTTGTTGCAAATACAGAATCAAGGCAAGCAAGGCCATGAGATTCAGCATAGTACTCTGGATCTCATTACAAGTTTAGTTTCTTTGGTCCACCAACAATGGATGCCGGATGTTGCTCAGAAGGCTATGGAGGTTTGTATTCTTTCTTTTTCTAAAAGACAAATAAATAACACTCATAATTTATTCATATGTCTGTTCTCATTTGTTTATAAATATAAGTGGTTCTGTCATGGACATGTTTTACTATTTTTTGAGGAATACTTTTCCACTTTAGCAGATTCTCAATAGTAGTTCTTATGTTCCAGAGCCCAATTCCTGTACAGTTTGTGAGGTCAGTGACAAAGCATATGTAAGACATCTGTATCCCTCACACTCACTGGGGTCAGTTCACCAACAAGTGACGTGTAGTTGTTGAGGAAACAGTGGCACATGATGGCAGATTCACTGCCTAAACATTATCATGTAATAATGCATTCACTTTAAAGAGTTTTCCAACAAGACATTGCCCATTCTGTATCCATAAATGATTCTGTAGATGGTTGCACAAGCAAAGCAAAGCCATCTGTTGTGTACCTTCTATGTAACTGATAAGTCAGCATCTGTGGCTTAGAGATTAACACACTTTTATAATTCCTATGCATTAAGGTTCAGACTCTTGATCTAGGGTTGATTTGGCAACTGATTGCTTTTACTTCATTTTGAGTGTTATAGGCATCAAACTATTAGGAAAGCAGTGGCAAACTACTGAATGTAAATTACATTATAAACCATGCAAAAACCAACTAATACTGATTTTGCTTTGTAATGACCTGTAAAGGATATACACCAACTTTGTAACTGTTCTTCTACAGTTCTGTCCTTGACTCTGGCTGTAAACCACCTTACTAGGTGTTTCATATTTCTGATCTTTCATTATATAATGTCATCATAGTCACTGGCATATATATGGGACCACAGCCTTTAGGGCAGTCGCTCTTAACCTTCCCAATGCCGTGACTCTTTAATACAGCTCTTCATGTTGTGGCAACCCTCAGCAATACAATTATTTTTGTTGCTACTTCATAAATTCAATGAATATGTGTCTTGGATGATCTTTGGCGACCCCTCTGAAAGGGTCATTCGACCCAAAAAAAGGGACCCACAGGTTAAAAACCGCTGCTTTAGGGGATGCAAAGAACAGTAACAGTGTAACATACCAAGCATGTCCTAAGAGGTGACCTAGAAAGATTGGCCTTGGGGTTGGCTATCCTATCTGGTAGAAAACTACAGCCCCAAATACAACCAGTTGTGAACAGATCTAAAAAAGAAGCAGTAAACAATCAACCAACCAGGATAATGGGAAGGCTGTCCTAAAACAATTATGGGATAATATGGAGAAAATGGAGTTTTTTATCACTGACCTACTGCTTCAACTGACGGAATCTGCACATCTGGCTCCAGAAATGTTAGAACTATGTATAAAGTGAGAATGATATATCAGGTTTCTAGGATAGGCGAAATACAGTGGAACCTCAGTTCTGTGACAAAATTAATTCCTGAAGGCCATTTGGAAATCGATTTGCTCAAAACTTGAAAACCATTTTGCCATAAGTTTGTGTAAAAATTATCACTTTCTTCTCAAAACCCTGATGATTGCTTATTTAAACTTTTAAAACCATATTTCATGCATACTATTTTACGCAAAAACAGTGAACCTGCATATAATCTAATACAAGTTAGTAAACACTATAAATATTGAAACTGAAGACAGATATTTCACTTCACTTCATCAGTACCAAGGAAATGTCAGGGCATAGGAGACAGTTATGGGAAAGTAGAGACCTTTTATTGTTTGAAAGAGAAGTCCTCTACTTTCTATAAAAAATATAAGGTAATTGTCCTTTTGGACAATTTGGACATAAATATTTGGAAATTATATGAAACAGAAATGGAATAGACAGAAAGTTTCTAAACATGCTCAATAGTTATGAATTATAAGTTATGATTTAGGTGATCTTCACTCCGGACACATCCATAGGTGCTCAGATTCCCTCTTCAGCATATACAATAGCGTCCTGCGGTTGATAGCTCCCAGTTCTGTGTTAGTTGCTTCTGGTGCATCTGGTGTGCTTCTCGTGCCTGGCTGTGCCGATCTTAACTCCCAATTCTTGCTCTCTTAGCAAACATATGGAGTTGCTGCTCCCAAAATCCTCATATCATCCTACCTCTCTAATGGCATTAACAATGTTGGCGTGATACATGGGCCGGCCCTCTGTAACTAAGACAGAGCCGGCTAATCTGTCAGCTCTTTCATTGCCAATAACACCTGCATACCCTGGAACAAGGATGAATGTGACTCCACGCACAGTTGATTTGTGTGTGTGTATATATATATATATATATTTTGATATGGTTTATTCCAAATGTTTTGAAACTACTGCCAGCTGTTTTCTGTATTCAGTTTTATCTAACTTACTGTTGCAGACCACATGATATTTATTGGAAACTGTTACGGTCAGTTTTTTTCTTAGTTTCTTCAACATACATGCTAGCTTGTGAAAGTAAATGAGACTTTGGTTTCCCATTTATCATTTTTTTAAAAAGGCAGTGGCTTTCCTTACATTTTGTGTCTTCCTTCAGGCACTTCTGTGTTTGCATCAGCCAGAAAATATAGAACTGTGGAACCCAGAGGCTCCCATTAACACTTTCTGGGACATCAGGTGAATATTTCTATCTTGTGATCATCGTTTATCCTTGTCACCAGCTTTCTTTTGTTTTGTACGCTCTTATACACTTTGCAGTTTTACTTTTAGTTTAACGTGGTGTAGTGTTGATAAACAGTTCTGCAATTTCACCATTTCTTTTCAATATGTATACAAGCAAGATTGCAGAACTTGAAGCACCAGGTGTTGGAAGTATATTGACACTTGCAGATAATGTTTTTGCATATAGGCAGGGGAGCGATAGGCAACAGACAACTAAAGAGCTACAGGCAACTGTAGACAAAGTGACTGACTGGTGTGCAGAAATGGGTGCTGTCATCAGCTCAGAAAAAGCAGCTGTTTTATGATGCTCTCTAGACAATAGAATTGTAAGAGCTAATGTTCCAAGCCGCGCAGTTAATGACAGAAACATCAAAAGGGAAAGCAAATTGAGGTACCTGGGTATAATTTTCAATATACACCTGTATATGCCAGGGATCGTGTGAAGGCATTTGCGGGGAAATGCCAAAAGGACTCAATGCTCTCAAGATTATGGCAGCAGTGGACATGGAACAAAGAATGCTGTTCACAGTCTTCCAGCATGTGATCCTATCAGTGATAGATTATGGTCTTGGAATGCTGACTGTATCAAAAAGTCAGCTGATGAAACTTGAACGCTTACAGAATGAAGCCATGCGGGTAATTCTGGGATGTACAAGACATACGACGGTAGTATGTATGTGATATATACTTGCACTGTATACTATTGCAAAAAAGGCTCAAAGTTCTGCAATAAAGTCATAACTCAGAGTAGCTGCAAACAAGAAGCACCTCCTGCATGAAGCTCTAGGTACAGCTAAAATTCACAGACTGAAAAGAGGAAGGTCTTGCATAGCGCCAGCTGAAGACACAATTAGACATGTGTGCAGGCTTGATAAATTTAGGTGAGGAGAGGAGTAGGTTAAAGTACCCAAGCAAGAATCAGATTTGTGTTGGGTTCTAATCACTTTAGGTCGTGAGTGCAAGGCATCAGATGCTTTTAAAAGCTTGAACGAAATATTGAATTCAAAATTATATAGTTTTATCACCAGACTACATATTTTCAATTCTAATGTTATTTCACTTTTAACATATACCAGTGAAAGTTGAAATACCAATAAAAACATGGAAGGAAAGTTAAATGCATTCAAATACAGATGCGAGGAAAAGGTTGAACATTAAAAGGGGTGAATTTACGGGAAGTAAAGAAATAAGAGAAAGTCCAGGCAACTACAAGTATCAACAGTTATAAGATGAAGATGATTGCACTTAATTGGGCACATTCTCATAAGAGACAACAGAGAATCAACAAACAAGCACTGAAATGAGAAATTGAGGGATTGAGAAAGTGAGGAAGTCCCAGAGAAACCTTAAAGTTGATTAGAGAAGCCAGGGATGATAGAGCAGATTCTGTTTATGATATTGAAGTGTTTGCATAGGAAAGAATGGGACAGAGAAATAGACTGTAAGCCCTATGTGTACAGTAGGATAATAAATGTGAAATGAATGATTTATTGCTTGTAGAATGTAACAGTGATTGTTTCAATACAAATTTGGTAGATCTAAGGCATTTGACAAAGTGTGAAATTTAACAAAGGAAATGTATTTTGGTCTGTTGCAGTTCCCAGGTTTTATTTTACATATCTCAGCGTCTGATTCAACATCAAATAGTCAATTATACAGAAATCTTGAAATGGCTGCGGGAGATACTTGTCTACAGGAACCGATTTCTTCAGAAACACAGTGCAAACGCTAACATGGGCAGCAACATTCCAGTGTGTAGACAAGCTCACATTAAATTAGAGGTCAGTTGTGTGTCAGAGTCTGCTTACTTTTAAATTACCTATAATTCCTTATTTACACTGCATGACAGTGTTGCCTGACATGACTTCTGCCAAGCTTAGAAACTGAAAATAAATTGTGCAGAGACCGTCTCTACAAAAAAATAACTGAAGCTTACAAATTGCCAAGCATAGATTAGATCACATTAGATATGCACCAGCCCTTTAACCGTGTCACCATGGGAAGACTAAATCTAGTTACTTTCAGTTGTGACACAGTCCTATAAATTTCTGTGTATCTGCAGTGACCCGTTCTTAAATAGCATGGTTAAATTCCGTTGGTTATTTGTGTTTCTTCATTCCCCCGTCCTTTCATTCTCACTTCTGATAAGCTTAACACTTTAACATTATATTTCTTCATTAATTCTATCACTCTTGTGTGTGCCTGCACGGTGTTTAGGTAGCCTGGATATAAATATGTTGTCTAAAAATAGTATTTAGGGATTGGAAAAGGGAGGGGGTGGGGGTTATTCTTATAAATCCAATGGTTTCTTTTTAAAAGCCAAGATCTTGTAACATTTTCCTGTAAGCCTCAGTGATAAAGGTCATTGGGTCATGGCATGTGCCACCTTTTACATATTTTTTTTAGACCTCTGATTGTGCATTATGTTTAATGCTTCATTCTGTTTGTGCTTGTTTGATTACCTTCTTAGACTGGCCGTTTCTGCACCACTTGGTGGTGAACTGATACATGACAAGCTGGATGTTGTCAGGGCCCTTTGGGAGCGAGTGAACAGTGCAGAGGAAAGATAGATCATTACGGTCTGGGGAGAATGGCACTGCGAGTAGTTACAAGGGGATCTGGCTGACGCTTGACGCTCAGGGAAGGGGCGAGACAGATATACAGTCATACTGTTACTGGTACCATCAGAATTTTAACTCTTCGCTTGCTGCTGAAGATGGGGACGGAGCGCTTATGGGAGTGTCTCTAGTTCTGTGATGTTGATTCTTAATTCATCATTCAACATTTTGATTACCTTCTTTATATTTTGAAAACATTTAAGCATTGATAAATACATTTTAAAAGTATTTATTAGAGACCTGTTTAAAGTGTTGGGCAAAAGAATGAATTATTGATTCAGGAATCAGGATGAATCATCCAAAAATCAGTGTCACTGCACTTAGGAATTTTCATGTAATCTCTGTCTCCTTCTTCAGTAGAAGCTCATTAAAAAAGAAGCTTCTACATTTCTTTCAGTAGCGGCTTTCCTAAAAGAAACATTCACACAGTATGGAAAAAAAATCTGGAAGATTTCAGCTTTTGAATATACTTGAAAGTACTACATGGGAATCAGACAATCAGTGAGTGGCCGTCTTCACATAAACTACTTATAATGTTATCACCGCACACCACGACACAATTGATGATGAATTGTGGCCTATTTCACCTTCTGCTTGACGAAAAAGAATCACAACACAAAATTCACATGCGTTCTCAGATCAAAAGGGTTAAATTATAGTTATTATTTCTTAGACAGTGTTAGATATGGTTTATGGTAGAATTTTAGAAATAATATGGACTGTTAAAATGAGCATTCTGAATGTTTTGATAAAGGCCATGAAACATTGTGCATGATCTTTACTCTATTCCTGGAATGCCTCGCAGCATCAGGGGAGGAAGAGATCTCTGGAATGGGACCTTCTCTTTGCTTTGCATATAGTACTTTTTACAACGTGACGTACCAGTCTCTTATTAGCAGAAGAAGAGAATAATCAAATCAATCAAAAAACCCCTAAAACTGGCACAAGACGATTACCATATTATGGACAGACCAGAGAAAGTCATTATTCAACACCTCAAACAGGGCACAATTGACTTCACAGCCACATGTACACAAAATTTAAGATCAGCAAATAGCCGTGTTCATATGTGGACTGGCCCCTGAGACAACAGATCATGTCCTCCAAGATTGTCCCAAATACTACATTTCCAAGCAAAACTTCTGGCCAAGAGAGACACTGGTTGAAATAAAACTTATGGGCTGCTAAGTGAATTAGAATTACAAAAGACAGTGAAGTTTGTACTAGAGACATCATTGCTGATATAGATAATTTTTTTCAAGTGAACGAAGGAAGAAGTTGTTCTTTTCTGTGTTTCTGATATTTCCACGGTCCATCTTCTACATGGTTGACCTCTGGGCTGTTACTGCTGTATCTGTATAACATTGCTGTCTGTGGTGTCCTGTCTGATGATATTCTTGTTACTTGGCCAGTGTGCATTTGATCGTTTGTCTACCCTATAAGTTTAGTATTGGTATTTGGTTCTCTGCCGACTCTCCGATTGATATTATTCCTAAGTCAATCTTTCCTTGTTTCACCTAGCATAGTACTAAACATTTGATTTCTATCATGACTAGGTTCCTTCAGTCTTCTGAATATTTGACATTGATAGCATAGGGTTGGTAAGAATATTGTTTAAAAGAGGAAGCATTAACACCAAAATATCAGGAGGAGGAGATAGTTTTAATTCTATTGGTATCATTAGGATAAATTAGGAATTTGTCTCATGACTTTGACATATATCAGCATATGAATTAATACATTCGGCTGGAACATTTGATCTGTGAAGAAGTGTGGTCACTCACAACAGTTAGTGAGGCACTTAATAGTGATGAAGATAATGATGTTAGAAAAAGACTCTTTAATTGTGATACTAATGCATTGATGATAGATGCCTATGCTCAACTTTGTGTGGGTGGCGGCTTTCCATATTAAAAAACAAAAAACACACGCACACATGCACAGTCATTACACACACGCACACACACACACACATTCACACACACACACACGCATGTACGCACGCGTGCACGCACACTCACACATATACATGCACATACTCACACACATACTCACACACATGCATGCATGCACACACTCATGCACACACACATGCACACACTCACATGTGCATGCATACACACACACACACACACACACACACACACATACACATGCTCACAATCTCACACACACTCTCTCACACATAGATGCACTCACACACACATGCACACACACACACACACACGCACAACAACAACAAAAACATAGTGAAAATGTCCACATGTTTAAAAACGATAAAAAAAGTAGACTGATTTTTTTTTCTTTCAAATAAAATTTTCAGGTTGTGTTCTTCATGTATCTGTGGAGCATTGAGATAGATGCTGTGCTCACCTCCATGTCATGTTTCCGTCTCTTGTGTGAGGAAGCTGATATACGTTGTGGTGCTGATGAGATGACTGTTACACAGCTGCTTCCAAACTATTCCGTGTATGCAGAATTGGCTGCTGCCAGTACTGTATTGACCACAGGTATGTACAGACAAAGCTTATTGGATGTTAGAACAATTACCAATCTACAATTTATAAAGTGAAAGATCTTTTTTAGTTGCCATTAAAAAATTAACAATCTACAATTTACAAAATGAAAGATCTTTTTCAGATCTAATTAATTAATTCATATATTTTGTTACACATTATTTTTGGCATAATAACAGAAAACATTGCAGAGATTTTATGAAGTTTCAGTCAACTTATTATCTACTTATTATCAACGATCTTTTTTCCGATGTCATTAGAAAAATTACCAATCTGTTGTGTTTTGAATCTATTGAGAATTGGGACAGTCATGTTGGCCAGTAAATTCATGAAGTGTCAACAATGCCTGAGTCAACATTCAGACTGAGAATTTGTCGGGTGAAACCTTGCGCACAGAGTTCTGGTTGAATTGAGTTGAGTCACGAGAATAACTGGCATGCTTCTCATGTATCTGAGAATGCACAGGGAACTCACTCAGGGAATATACTTGAGTAAGTCTCAAGGATCAGAGGGTGAGAGGAGATTACCTTGCTGCAAAGACTTCTAGCCAGTTCATTGTGAAGAATTCCTTGTGTGTTCTGACTCGTGAATGTGAATATCGTGGAGACTTAGGAGTTAGTAGAAGTTTCTAGTCAGTTCAAGATGCTTGTGCTTGTTTAATATAACCTATTATTCACGGCAAAGCTGGGTAGGAGCAATGGAAAGTGTCCATTCTTACTGCTAGCCCTAGTGTGAGGGTTGGCCAGCTGCCTTAGGCACAGATGCGGTGCTAGCTCGTGGATTCAGGCACGGCAGCAAGGTTGAGGTTGCATTTTCAGAACGCCGCTGGTAACTGTTATGAAGATGCGGCGAGTTGGTGTAGTAAACTGTTTAAAGCCATCATTATGATATAGATGGCATCTTGTGTGATACATTATTGCATCCTATGTGTGTCGTATTGGTAAACACAAAGGTTCTGTGAAATGAAAGTATGTATCGGTGAGCACATTCATTGTTATGTTGTTCTGAACTGTATTACACCTCATACTGTAAGCTTAAATCATCAACTAGACACTTTGTTATACGTGAGGTATAGTTTCTAACAGGTTTCAAGTATACATCAAATGCAGTATACAATACAATCTACAATTTACCAAGTGCAAGATCTTTTTCAGATGTCAATTATTAGTTCATGTATTTTGTTACACATTATTTATTGGCATAATAACAGAAAACATTGCACAGAGTTCAGCAGATTTTATGAAGTTTCAGTGGAAATCTACATATCTATGTTATAATTTGGACATATGTGAACCAAGAATGTTACTGACAGTTTATATAAACTCACTATAACTTAATAGAATATTTTCTGTCATATTTAGCATGCTTTAATTCTTTGTATGCCTACATTAATACATCTATGTTTATTTTTGCTATAATTTGTTCCAGTATTTCTCTTCTCATATAAAGTCTATTTGTTTGTGATAAGTTCCTTTTGTGGCTTAGCATCTTTCTGAGCATTAAGATAATTCATTTTGGCTGTTCGAAGAAATTTTAGCATTCTTAAATAAAACTACATCTTTGAGATCTCAGGAGATTCTCGTTTCCTCGCTAATTGTTTATATGTTAAAACCGGTTCTCTGTAACATACAATATTTCTTTTTCTAAACTTCAGTGGTGGGGATTTATGACATAGTATGCATAATTTGTAGTTTCGGCTTGTCCTGTTTTGTTGAGAACCGCTGTTTTATAGCCTAGGTGTATAAAGTGGATGGAATCTGTTCGATGCTTACAGTATGAACTACGCATTACAATTAACAGGTTTATACTTTATATATTATAGTTTACACAATGACATTTGACAGAACAGAACATTCCGAATTAATCAAAATGTTCAGAGTCCTCATACTGTTATGTATAGTCGGCTACATAAACATTCAGTAACATTGAATGTTATGTAGTGACATTTGACGACTAACTTTGCTGTTTATTACATTTGATAGGAAGAGCTGCTTTGCAGAAAAGAATTATGGCTCTGCTGAGAAAAATTGACCAGTCAACTCCAGGAAATTCACAGGTAACTTCTTGTCAGTCTGAATGATATGTCATTAGTTAATTGTCTATCAAATGTTTATTAATAAGAGGTATAAATCGTAAATCTGTCAATGCTGTTATATCAGTTTTTTTTAAAAGCAATGTCTGCACAAGAGTTTGCCAATTTAGAAGAGTTGATATACGTTAGTAGCCCAGGCATGGGTTTTTAAGTGATGTGAATATTAGTAAACATGTTAGTTGTTTTGCATCTTATGTTGTGAGCTACGTATGTCAGCATGGCAAATCCTAACATATGTTTGGAAATATTGGTTCTTGTATCACAAGGGTTGTACATTATGTGTGAGATTTATTTAAAGAAGTGTTTTGTTTTTCAATGTTGTTGCATCTACATTTAAAAAAATACAAAAATGGTTTGGAAGTACGAATGAACAGGAGCATGCAAATACAAACACTTATATTTACACAAAAAAAAATATTGAGAAATTCAGTATATATTTACCTTTATGTAATGAAATGTTTAAAAAAATTGCTACAATATCTGTTCTTGTAAAATACTTCTTTTTAGAGTAATTTGTAATAGCTGTATAACAATTACATTTATAGTAAATATACTATTACTTATACAAGGGAGCTGAATGGTCATAGACCATGAGGCAGACCAAGAAGACAATGGAGAGATAATATCCAGACCTACAAACACTTGGTGTCACCAACTGGAAAGAGATGGCCAACCAGAGATAAATGGAGGCAGGTGATATCTGCAGCCATGAACCTCAAGTGCTCGGAATGCTGAAGAAGAAGAAGAAGAATAGTATTATTTATGTTTTCTGTTTACCTTTTGCTGCATAAAGCTTTAAAACATCAGGAAGAAGATTTAATATAAGCCAGACTGATGCATGCAGTTGATTTAATATATTTCAGGCTTGGGATGACACATTCCGCAACTGGGATGCAGTTACACGTTATTTAGAGAGCTATCCAAAGATAAAACTTGAAGAAGGGAGAGAACTGACCGATGTGATGAGGATAACAAAACGCAAAACACCACATTCTAACACTGAACATGAACTGGAGGTAATGTACACACATACACATTTTTTTTTGCACTAATTACATTTGATAGTTTACAAAAATGCATATTTTTTTTAAGCCTTTCTGTGAAAACTACTTTTATTGGGGATGCTACTGACATTTGATATACTGGGTTTTTACCTATGAAACCATCATAGCTAGATAGAGATTAAAAGTACAAATCTAATGATATCTCATTGAAGCCTGTAAGTCAGATCTAAGCGGACATATTAACGTTTTAGTGGTGGATACCAAAATAGACAAATTATAGGCGGATTCTGGGCTGTGGCCCAGTAAGATGAAATCGCTAAATGTTTGCATTTTGTGGCAATAACTATTTTGTTTCCTAACGAATCCCTTAGCAACTGTATATCATTGCAATTGGGTGCAGTGAGATATAACTCAGCACAGCTTGTTGAATAGATACAAATAGTTATTTAATTATTAGTAAAATAGAATATTAGTACGTCTTATCATCAGTATCGTTTTCTGTTCATTTCCTGCTAGGATCAGCTGAATGAATGGGCAAACATGACAGGATTTTTATGTGCTCTTGGTGGGGTGCGACTGTCAAACAAGTCACAGAGAGTTGGGTAAGTTAGCTTTCATTTATCATGAAACTTGACTTCTTTATTTCTTCTTGTGCTTTGTTCATTGAATCTCCCTTGACACCCAGAGCAGTGAATGAGTAAGTGAAGAAGAGGAAGAAGAAGTATTGTTTATTTAAATGAAAGATTCACCATTAACTGTCATTATACAAATATGTGGATTCAAATACATGTGTGTATGTATGTATGAATGTTTATACACAAGTGTATTTAGCATGTGTATGTATACATTGATCTGTATTTACACATGTAGGTATGCAAACAAGTTTGTTTTTGTGTGTGTGTGTATTAATGTTGCTTGCGTCTGTACGTGTATTTGTGCCCAAACTTTGTTTGGAAGACACACACTTTTGACTTTCTAGTCAATCTTAACAATTCTTTCAGGTTTTATCACAATTCTAGTAGTGGCATTCATTTCCAGAAGTGTCCATTTTAATCTGCTAAAACTTGCTAAAGAGCCTTATTATTAATGTTAATTATTTTCAGCCTAGCATTATGTATAACAGACCTTCACATTGAGAGATTTTTGAGGATTGAAAATCTTGTGCTGCTTCCCACCGAATGCTTCTTTCATCTGTCCTGTGGATAAAGTATCAATAAGATATCTAGCTTTTAAAAAAAAAGTGAAAAAAAAAAAAAAAAAGAATACATTTTAAAATGCTTTCTTCTTGAGTAATATTCATGGGGACAGGAAGGTGTGCATAGTAATTTGTAAAGCCATCATAACCAGCATTTCAGATAAGAGAGCTCACATCTTTTGACATCAACTACCTCATGTTAGCCTATGCTGTACATTACAGATTGTTGTATGTGCTCTGTGGTAGTTGGCTTAGTGTATTTTTGGGTAGATTTTCAAGGGCCTGCACAACGAGCCATGTACCATCACGGTGGATCAGAGGTCTGTGTCAGATATATCGGGGCTCGTCCGGGAGTGGAGTTAGGTTCATTGGATCCCGGACAGGATGATTGTTTGCCCACGTTATTTTTAAGTCATTACCTATATTATAGAAGGTGTTAGCAATGCTGGCATATTTGTGTCAGGTATTGACATCATTTGTACCCACAAGAGAAGTGCTGACCTGATATGTATACATATCTGTTGAAATGTGTATATAATTTATTCTGATGTGACTGATTCTTGATAGAAGACATCTCATCCCTACCCAGTTAACTAATTGTTGACTACATAGACATTTGACACAACTGTTGTGACATCCCATACCTATTTGTTGATACTTGACTACAGACTATAATAAGTTACTTGTATGTCTGTTGTCAGGAAGTATCATTTCAGAAAAGAGGTGGATGTCAGGATCTTATGTGGGTATGGGACGGTGTATACAATAGTGATGGTCTATGTTTATACTTGGATGACCGATAGTTGATCCACAACAGTTCAGCCATATAGAATTGTAGCGGTCCGTTGGTTAGTTAGTTAGTTAGTTAGTTAGTTAGTTAGTTAGTTAGTTAGTTAGTTAGTTAGTTGGGTTATCCTCATTGCACTCCGGACATGTCCATAGGTGCTCAGATCCTCCCCTCAGTATGAACCCCAACGTCCGATGGCTAATAGTACCAGTTCTATGTTGATTAACAAGTCTTCTGGCGTGTCTGGTGTGCGTCTCGTTTTTTGCTGTGCCGATCTTAATTCCCAAGTCTGCCATTCTGGCGAGTGATGTGGATTCACTGCCACCAAAGTCCTCTATTCAAAGTCCGTTGGGTTAAAGGTTAAGATCAGTTTAGGGTTATCAGGAGCAGGTTTTAAATTTAGTGGGCACTGCCTCTCTGAGATGAATGATACCTTTTCAAAGAAACAGTGCCCTATAATAGCAGACAGAAGGAAGTGATCTTTGCTAGAATTAATTCAAAACAATAATGATTGAGATCATTCAGTAGAAATAAAGGCCTACAACATTTGAAAAGAAACACGTTGATACATTTTATTCAGATAACAGATCTGGGTAAAAATTCAACATCAAAGAAGTCGATAAGCCCATATTAGCTCTGTCTCCCTCCTCAACAGCCAGCAAAGAATCTTCATACTGATGGTACATGTTATCATCTGGTCAACTTCTTATCTTGCTTTCCTCCCAAGTCTTGAGTGGCACCCAGAGCCCACAGACACTCCCTGCTGCAACACTATATCCAGGTGCGGGTGTTTAGTATCTTCCATTTTACTTCAGCTAACCTGTCTGCCTGCTTTTTCTCAGACTCATCTGAATGGTCTGGGCAAAATATTCATGTGGCCCTCACCAACTGCAAATTCTGAATTGATTGACTCATTCTGTTCGATGAAAATCTGTCTCCACCCTCCAGATCATGCTTTTTTAAAAATCCGATACAATGACAGCATATGTAGGTGAAATTTACTCCACCAATAGGAACACCACAGTTACTGCCTCAACCTCCATTCTCATGTGTAACAGATGAAGACATTCACATAAACATGTTACACTAGTTACTGACAGTGAATGTGTGTGACATAATTGTCAATATAATGCATGTCTTTCCTAATCATTCACACTAAGTATGCTCTTACTGATTGATGCAGTTTCTCCACTAGGAGCTATATGTCCTTGCCAGGCTTGACCATGGAGGGAAGTCGTAAGAGCAGTCTTATGACCAGCTGTGCCAGTGACATGCAGTATTGTCCGGTAACACAGTAAGTAAATCACATTTTCTACCTCATAGCTTTATCAGATACAGCCGAGTCTGGATGAGTAGAAGTCACGGGGACCTAAGGAAATTGTTCAACATCAGGAATTCTACTTATCCGGATAGCACATATAGTAGAAAATGTACACTAGTACCATGCATTAGCTTTAAGTAAAACAAATGTACCACTTATCTGACACCATAGGTTCATGAGGTAACAAATAAATAGCAATACATTATCAGAAATGTTGAAATATTTAATGCATTTACCGTCAGTTTAAAAGCCAGGGGTGCTAACAAATATAACACATCAGAAGAGGGGAGAACTGAATATCCAAAGAAAATATTACAGAAAAACTCCCGAGTCCCATGCTGAACCCCCCCTCACCAACCATAACACAGTTTCTTGTGTACTAGACACAACCACAGAAAAAAAAAGTTATTGGGCAGTAAATTTAGTAAACCAGAAAAGGATCAGGGAGATAAAAAAAAAAGATAAAGAAGAAACGAAGGAGAAGAATGAGAGAGAAAGAGCATAAGGGAAGACTCAGGGAGGGAGATGAAGATAGCAGAAAAGATGGAGAGAGAGGAAACAGGAAGAAGAGACAGAGAGGGGCAGAAGAGAGTGAGGGTAGAAAGGGAAGGTAGAGGATAAGAAGAGGGAGGAAGAGAAAGGAGATAAGAGAAAAGAAGTTGACAAGTGAAAGAGGAAAGGATTAAGAGCAGAAAAGAAGATACTAGGGAAGTTAGAACCCTCATCGCCAGTTTTGAAGACAGCATTGCCCAAATGCACTGTAAATGCGAGCCGTGCCAAAAATGTAATTGGCAAATCTAAGTGATGTCACTTTGCCATAACCCACCTCCTCCCAGTGTGAACCTAGAAGCGACTGCTTGTGAGACGACCGCTATCATGCCATGGGCGACTGTTATTGTGTATCCACAGGCTGCAGTAGTTTCCTTTTCTTATACAGCTCGCTTTTTTCATCGAACATTCTAATGCTTATCATAAAACGGAGCATGTAAAAATGTTGAACCACATTTCTCCCAGATTTACGGTATCTATCATGGAATCAAGGCCGAAGGGTTGTGATATCCATAGTTAGCAACTCATCGTTTCTGGATTCTTAAAATTAAAAACATAAATGCGTATAAAGTCGTCAGTTTTTATTTTAAGATTAGACTAATCCGAGTGTTTGAATTAACATAATTCAACTTATCAGGATTTTGTATACAAAGACAAAGAAGGGAAACAGCTGGGACTAAGCTAAATTTGTCTTATCAGAGTTTTACTTCAGTGGACACAACTGTATTGTTATATATTTTGTTCTATGAAATCTCAGTATGTCATAATCTGTTTCATGCAACAAATTTGAAATTGCAAAAACCAGCACTTCAGATAAGAGGATGACTGAATGCATGATGACATCAGATGAAATGTTATCTGGATGTAAATCATCACCATCAAATGCCATACAAGTGGTGCAGGTGATTATCCTTCTCTGTATGGGGCTGTTTCTTGGTATATTCCAGTGCTGAGCAGGGTTCGTAGTGGATCGGGAAATCGGGAAATTACCGGGATTTTTTTCGTTGACCTTGAACCGTGATTTTTAGCTTATAAAAGACATTCCGACCTTGAAAAGCCGTGAATTTTGACCGCGGCAATGAAATCGCGGCAATGAGAAATCCTGTGTTTTTCAGCACAGGCAATTTTGGGGGAGCCATTTGGCTTTTTTGGCCATTTGGCTAGTTTTTGGCTACTTTCGTTGTATGGTCGTTTCAGGTGTGAGGGCAGCTGATTATTGGCTTTTTTCAGCCGAAATGGCTTGTTAAAGGCCAGGGGAGGGCGGGCTTTGTTGCAGATCATGAATACATGCAGACAGCAGCGGTGTGGCATGGGGCGGGAAGGAGCAGCTTCCATCTCGTGTGTGTGTGTGCCTTTGTTTCTAGCAAGTCGGGCAGAATGAACAGTTTAAATCGTTTATGGCCGTGGTTTCTAGAAAGGATTACATTGGGAGATGGTGGGGCTCGGTTCAGTTGTATTTATAGAGTCGCCGTGGTGGGGGCTAAGCACGGCCTTCTCTATTAATTAGAGATGGCATTGGGGCTAAGCAAAGTGACTGCAGCTGGATTTCCCAGTTCTATTTTTGGCCTGGATTTATCTTTATAGTGTGTTTGGCGATCAGTATTGTAATTCCCCGAGATTCCCTCTTCTGTTGTCTCACCCCTCTCTCTCTCTTCCCTCCCTCTTTCACTCTTCTGCCTATTGCCCCTTCCTTCCCGTCTCCTGCATTGTCTCTAACCCTCCCTTCTGATCTTCATCTTCTTCTCTTTCTCTCTATCTTTCCTTTTACTCTCTCATTTCCTGTCCCCCCCCCCCCTCCCCTTTTTCCTATTTTATTTCTTGTTTAAATGTTTAGTAAATGTGCGGCTCCATAACTCTTCCTAGCAACTCAAGTACACAGGAAGTTGTATTGTGGGGGGGGGGGGGGGGGGGGGGGGGGGCATTCTGTGTGAACATGGTGGATATTTTCTTTTGATGTGTTTTTTGTTTTCCTAGCGGCCTTAATCTCTGTCCATCTCTCTTTCCCGCCCCCTCACATTTTTTGTCCTACCTGTTTCCTCACTCTCTGCCTGATCCCCTCTGTCGCTGTCGCTGCTTTCCTCTTTCTCTTTGTATTTGCCACTCTCTCCCTCACTCCCTCCTCTCTCTCTCTCTCTCGTCTGCCTCGTCTCTCTCTCTCTCTCTCTCTCTCTCTCTCTCTCTCTCTCTCCTCTCTCTCTCTCTCTCTCTCTCTCTCTCTCTCTCTCTCTCTCTCTCTCTCTCTCTCTCTCTCTCTCTCTCTCTCCTCTCTCTCTCTCTCTCTCTCTCTCTCTCTCTCTCTCTCTCTCTCTCTCTCCATACCTTCAGTTGGTGTAGAAGGTTATGTGTTGCCTAGTGCAGAACATTTCATGTCCACCATTCCCCCCTCCCACACATTAAATATATGTGTACTTTTTAAAAACACATTTGCCGTCACCCCCCCCCCCCCTCCCCCCCCCCTCTTTCTCCTCCCACATTGATGACACCTAGGGGAGGCGGTGCACCCCTTCTTGCTACCTTCTTCCCTCTATATCTCATCTTATTTCTTACTCCCTTCTTTCTCTCCCTGTCTCATTCCCACTTTATTTTCTTAAACTTTATTCTCTCACCTCCTCTGTCTCACCCTTACCACCTCAGCCTTCTACACCACTTTCCACCACCTCCTCTCTCCCCTCCTTTCTGTAATTGGAAAACCAGAAATAAAACGAAGTCCACTGCTGCCCTGACCTATTTATGTGTCTGACCTATTTATGTGTGTGGGTAAACTTCTCTATTTTCCACCAGAGTCGACAGACAATTATTATGGAAAATAATGTCAAGATATGGAGTAAGCGAACACCTCATCGAAGTGTGCAAAAGTTTATACAGGGATTGTAGAAGTGTAGTTAGAATAAATCAGGGAACATCTCATCCTTTCACAGTGACATCTGGAGTAAGACAGGGATGTGTCTTATCACCACTGCTGTTTATCACCTACATCGACAGTATATGCAAGAATGCCAAGCCTATGAATGAAGATCTTAGTAAGATCAACGAATTACTCTTTGCAGATGACCAGGCCTTGATAGCAGATACAGCCATGAAATTGCAACAACATCTAACATCCATGAATGAAGAATGTAAAACAAATAATATGAAAATCAACACTGAAAAGACAGAAGTAATGTCAATAGGAAAAAAGAAGACAGATCTAAACATAACAATAGAATACAAAGGCATTAAACAGGCATCTGAGTTTAAATATCTGGGAACTACATTTACCGAAGATGGGAAATTGGATAAAGAAATTGACATTAGATGCAGTAAAGCAAACCAAGTATTGGGACAGCTAGCCCCCCTCTTACAGCATAAGACAATCCCAGTCAGCACAAAGAGACATCTTATTCAAAGCATATTTATTCCAACTCTGTGCTACCAGTGCCAGACATGGTCACTCACAACAAACCATAAAAGAAAATTAGTAACCACGGAAATGAGATGTCTGAGAAGGGCTGCAGGAGTGACCATAAGAGATAAGATCAGAAATGAGATCATAAGAGAACAAGTCGGCACAGAACCAATTCTGGATTACATACAAAGACAGCAAGTAAAATGGATTGCCCACTTAGAGAGAATGCCTTGTGACACCATACCATTCAAAGCATACATGGGAAGAGAAGAAGGACGTAGAGCACGGGGTAGACCAAAAACAAGATGGAAGGATAACATCAGAGAAACTCTACAACAGCACGATGTGCCTATGGTCGAGGCAGCCAGAAGAGCTAGAAACAGAACCTTATATCTCCCTCGACACCCACAGCGGTAAAAGAGGAAGTGAAGAAGAAGAAGAAGGTGGGTTGGGATCCCCTGGACTTTTTTTTTCTTCATAAAATGACCTTGGCTCTCAGGTCACCAGCCTTAAGTGTAAGAAATTGAATTATTGTTGTCACACACAGATAGGACAAGCAAGGGGCAGTAGGGGTTAGCACTGTTGTTTTTGGACCACGGCCACATTCACATTGGGAGAGGGTAGGAACCGGAAAAGTGGCCTCACTTAGAGATTTCCTAATTCTATTTTTGGCACTCATTGTTCTTACACCCCCCCCCCCCCCCCCACAACCGTGTCTTACCTTTCTTCTCTCACCCCTTCTCTTTCCTTTGATCTTCTACTATTCTCCTTTCTCTCTCCATTCTTCCTCTCTTCCTTTCCTTGCCCTTTCTCCTGTCCCATCTCTTCTTTGTCTCCTCTCCATCCTGTCTTTTCATTTTCTCTAGATTTCCTTACCCGCTCCCCTCTCTCTTCCCCCCCCCCCCCCCCCCATTTTTTTTACTGGTTCATCTACGTATTCTTTGCCCCATAACTATCTTTTCCTAGTGGTTGTGTCCACTACACTTGAAATTGTGGGGGGGGGGGGGGGGGGGGGAGTAGGTGGCTGTTTTTTTTCTTTAATGTATCTTGTCAACCTTCCTGCCCCTCTCTCTTAATCTGTGTTTGTCACTGCCTTCCTTACCCACCTCTCTCTCTCTCTCTCTTTATGTCTGTTTGCCTCCCTTCATCACTTCCTCTTTGTATACCTCCCTCCCATTCTCCTGCTCTGCCTTTTTTCTCTTTCTTTGGTTCTCTCCCTCTGTCTGCTTGCCTCTCTGTGCTGTCCCTTTGTCTCTCTCTCCTTTATGTCTACATCTCTCTCTGCTTGCATCTGCTTCTCGCCCTGTCCGTTCTCTCTCCCTCTGTCTCCCTTCTTTCAACTCTTTGTCATATTTTCCTCCTTCCATATCTCTGTTTCGTTCCCTTTTTCCTTCTCTTTTCATCTGCCCATCTCTGTATCTGCATTCCCTCTTTCTATATTTGTCTCCCTCTCTGTCTTTCGCTGTCCCTTCCCCACTTTTCCTCATCATGTCTCCATCCCTCCCTCTCATTTTTTCCTCCTTCCCCAGACTTCTTTTCTCTACCTTCATCTGTCCATCTTTACACTGTCTCTGCCAGCCTACCTCAGCATGTGTCTTCCTCTCTCTTCATGACTCTCTCTCTCTCCCCTAACCCTCTCAGGTACCAGGTCCAGAACAGACAGGACTTCAGTTTGCTGCCCTCTACCACCAAGCCCTAAAAAAAATTTCAAACACTAATTCAAGCTCAGGGGCCGACCAACACGAAGACACAGGATATAAGTGACTCCTTGAGTATAAAAAGTACATGATGCGGGAGAGCTGGTGAGAGATTGACAAAGGAAATGCTACATGATGATGATATCTGTGCTGGTATACCAACGCATGTGGCACAAATGAAGTACCTTGTGTGCTCAGTACACCCTTGAACAAGGCAAAAATCTTGTTTCAGTATTACACCGAGACAACCTTGAAAAAAACTAAGGAGACCTTGAAAAAGACCTTGAAAAGCCTTGAAATTGATTGGTAAATTTGGCTATGAACCCTGGCTGAGCTAAAGAAAAAAAAAGACAGCAGATCTATTAACCGGTGTATCCAGTCATAGTAATATAAATGTAGAAAGGAAGTGGATGCATGCATATATATTCGTGAATTAAAATAAAAAGCATCTTAATGGTTACAGGTTGAAAAAAAAAAAAAAACGCACAAAAAACCTTTTTAATTTACCAACTGTAGTTCATGAGCCAGTATGGTCAGTAAAATCATTTATGATTTACCTGTAATCATTTTTATCAAATCTTCTTAAAGTAAGTTTTTATTCATGTAAACATTTACATTGCCTATTTTGCACTAGTTTTTATTTTGTATAATGGTTTGCAAATGCCTAAAATATACTCTTCAGAAAAATAAACGTGTTGATATCTGATGGTGTTTCCTGTTCAGAAATTTAAAAAAAAACCGAATAGTTATCTGATGGCACGTAGTTGACAGGAAAGCCCAAACACCTATATACTATCAATGACCCAGATGCAAAAGAATTGTCAGTTGACTGGTTGAACCATAGTGTATTCTTACCTTCCTGTATTCTTCATAAAATTATGGAGATTTTGAATATCTGAATAATGACAAAATTATTGTCCTTTCATTAGATATGAGTTAAAAAGAATTAAAAAAAAAAATTATTATTCGAGTTGTAAAGCGCCATCAAATAATTATGAGTTTGTTTATTTTTAAAGTATACTTCAACTGATATGATCAGAATTGACATAAAATAACAGCAAGCTCAATAGTTTTAAGAATGCAGTTGTGTTTTTAAAGGAAACACCAGATGTTTTAAAAAGTTTGTGTTGTACATGTGATCTATGCTGCATGTTCTTGCTTTGGTTTTTCTGGTAAGTTAATCTTACTGTGGATTTATAATTTTCTAGGTTCCTGGGCAACCTTTTGAAGCTGTTAGTGTTCCAGAACGAAAGATTTGGTGCCCAGATACAGAAACATGTGAAAGAATTGGTTGGTCATGAGCTCAATCCAGCACTGTATCCGATTCTGTTTGATCAGATTAAAATTTGTGTTGACAAATACTTTGATCCTGCCGGGCAGGTAAGTCTGGAAATATTGTTAATTATTATCCTATTTCCCCAAGTATCAGACAATCCCATATATAAGACACACCTTGATTTGGGATCAGACATTTAAAAAAAAGAAAACTATCATCATCATCAGGTGCCTTGCCGACTGGCATGGGCGATCATGCCTCTTCATAATCCACAATCTCCTGCAGCATGCATCAGTTCGTGTGCCGACACACCTCCATGCCATGCAACAAGACTGTCAAGAATCTTCTCTCGTTGTCTTTCTCTGTCCCTCCTTCCACAGATCTTTCCAGTGGTCACAACATGTTCTATTTTCCCTCTTCTCATAACATGGCCGAAAAATGCTGACTGTCTCCTTCTGATGTCTGTGATAAGTTGTCTTCGGGCTCCCGCCACCTTCAAAACCTCTTGGTTGCTCTTTTTGGCTGTATATGATTACATAGAGTTATTGAACTTAGGTTTTATTCATCAAAGAATCTAGAAAACACCTTATTACTGTCATCATTGTGATAGTTCTTTAGCTTGTCCATGTCTGTGTCTGATGATGAATCACCGTCTTCATATACTTCCTCATCCTGTTTCATATGCTACATTTAAAATGCAGATTTCTTATCCTCCATACCATGGGTTGGGGGTCTCCATGGCAAAGTGTTTAAGGCAATGTGCTGGTGTTCCAAACAGTAAATTTGGGTTATGTCGACAATTTTTGAAAAAAAGTTCGTTTTTACACTCCTTAGTATGTCATTAGCTGTACACAAGCCACCGCTTGAGCTCTTCATCGACAAGCTACCTATTGTTAATGTAGTTGAACACAAAACATTAGGTGTTTTAATTGACAGCCATCTAACTTGGAGTTCCCATGTTTATGCCATGACCAAAAAAGTAGCACAAAAAGTATATCAACTTGGAAAAATTCAGCACTTTCTGGACGAAAATACACGTAAAATATTTTACGTATCCTACATTCAAACGCATATTGACTATTGTTCCACAATTTGGGATGGCTGCTCCCAATCTAATGTCAAACGGCTGAGTTCTCTACAAAATAGGGCCTTACGCCTAGTTTCCGATAGAAACTACGTCGAGAAAAATCTTTTATATGGACATCTAAGGCTTCTGCCATTTAGTAATCGTTTAATTTTTAATAAGGCCAAATTTATTCATAAAATCCTATCTAAAGATACTCCAAATTACATCGACCGATTTATTCAATCTAATCCTAAGAATAGCAAGCGACTAGGTTTATTGCATTTGCCTAAACCCAGAATTGATTTATTTAAAACAAGTCTATCATATTCTGCTGCTCATTTATGGAACCATCTTCCACTCGATCTGAAAACTACAAAAAGTCCTTACTCATTTAACCGCAAACTCTTTCATTACATGATTATCAGTGATTACATGCCACCTTAAATGTAGTTAATAATCCACAATGCATTACTAGTTATAATTAATTGCAATACGTATGATATGTTTGTATGGGTATATGTGTGACATGCAGGCGTGTGTAGGCGTATTTGTGTATGTATGATTATGTGTATGCATGGGTAACTGTATACGTTTGTGTGTATGTATCTGTGTGTAGGCGTGTGTCTGTGAGTGTGTCTGTTTGTCTGTATGGTGTCTTCGTGCGTGTCTGTGTGTGTGTCTGTCTGCGTGTCAGTGTGCGTGTCAGTCTGTGTTGTGTGTCTGTGTGTGTGTGTGTGTGTTTTTTTTTAAAAATGTCTATCTGTATGTGTGGGGGCGTGTGTGTGTGATTGTATGTGGATACGTGTGGGTGTGACTTGGCTGCCTTTTGTCTGTGTATGTGTGTCTGTCTGTTTGTGTGTATCTATGCTGTGTCTGTGGGTGTTTCTGCGTGTGTCTGTGTGTCTATGTCTGCGTGTGTCTGTGGCTGCGTTTCTCTGTGTGTTGTTTCGCGTGTATTTGTATGTTCATCTTTTTATATATGTTTTTATGTATGTATGTATGTATGTGAGTTTGTATGTATGTGTGTGTGTGTATGTATTATGTGAGTTTGTATGTATGTATGTATGTATGTATGTATGTATGTATGTATGTATGTATGGATGGATGGATGGATGGATGGATGGATGGATGGATGGATGTGCATGTTCGTATGTATGTAGATGCATGTGTGTACTGGGTGCCTATGTGTTTGTGTGTAAGTGAGTGATTTGCCTTGTGTGTGTATGTGGGTGTGTGTGTTCACGCGTGAGCGTGCTCACATATTTTACCACCCATGCTTTTGTTTTTGACTTTATATATATAATATGCAAATTATTACATAAATATAACATGCTTCGTTGATGAAATACAACTGCTGTGCGAAAGATGGAAGTTTGGAAGGGCCGAATGTAAGACAGGCCTGCGTGCCTAATTTGTAACCCTTTGAAAATAAAGTTCGTTCATTCGTTCGTTCGTTCGTTCGTTCGTTCTGTCAAATTTAGTATTTGTTTTTGTGTCTAAAATATATAATTAAATGCAATAATAATATTTTCTGAGCTAACCCTAGCTATAACATTGTTTATTGAATATGTACATGTAAAAGTGCAAAATTTACTGCATGAGATCTGAGCTAAGACTTAATGATAGGTGTTTGAAGATTATTACTGATTCACTAGTAGTTTGGAAGCTAAGAGTAACAATTTTGTAAAGAAAAGATGTGAATGGTTTCCCTTATGATAGAAACTATTATTTAACTTCATTACTTGCATGTGAAAGAGACAGCTTGAATCATAACACACATTTTTCACATGTTTATCTTACAGGTTGTGGACTCACCACAAAGCACGTTGTTGATAGAAAATGTCATCTTCATCATGAAAAATATTTTGGAAATGAAACAAGACCAACCATGTGAATATCTGGGTGTAACAAGTATTGAGCAACTCATGTTGTCCATAGTCAAGTAAGAGGATCATTTCATGTATCTGTATCTTCTTTTATTGCTACTTTTCATTTGCTACCTAAGAAAAGTTATTCTGGATCAGTTTGTTTTCCTGGGCAATTTTGTTTTTTGTCTGGCCAAAAATAGTGTTCTGTTGGAATTCATCATGTCTCTTTGCATGTCTTTGATAACTGCTATAACACTGTTTAGTTTTGTTTCTCAGATCCATATAAAATAGTTTAAAACAAGGATATTAGTTTTAACTTTCATTTGTTGTAAGTTACTATAAAAATAACTACTATATGCTGAAAACATTGTGTAACAGACTGTTTTCATGAAAACTTTTAACAGTTAAAAACACTCATGTTTTTTTCTTCTAATAGACATTTATGTATTGCTATTTATTTGTTAAAGTATGCAAATACTTCACTACATAGGAATCAGTTAGTGCATATATTAATCAAGAAATAATTTAACTGTTGATATATTTTTGCTTGGACTTAGTTCTGTAGTACACTGGCAGTTTGTTTTCTCAAATTTTTCTGCAGTGGATAAAAGTGATAGACAAAGGTGTTTATACCCTTACATCACTGAAGAATATTTTTTCTGTATATTTTAAAAGCAGCTTAGCTGCATCCGTCCGCGTCTGTGGCTTAGGCATTGTGAACGCGCTTTGTAATGCCGGGGTCCCAGGTTCGATCCCTGCTGCGGACGGTTTGTCTTGGCGATGGTTTCGATCGTGGTACCGAGAGCCGATAGTCCAGAAAGCAATGACAAACTACTGGAAGTAAATTTGCCTAGAAAAACCACAACAGCCAAAAAGTGCTGGGGTTGGTTCTGCAACGTCCTGTAAAGGATACACAACTAATTTTTTTACATAGCTGCATCCAGATATATTTCCTAATCTAAAACATTCCCACATACCCACTGGTGATTGATGTAAAGTGGGTTTTCATCATTTACAAAAAGAGCCTGAGACACCAAGAATGTCTCTGCTTGTCATGTATCATAGGCCAGGGTGCATTCAACATGTATCTTACTTACATGTTACCACTCAGTTTTACATGACCTTGAAATAAAATTATCTATTTCAGTACTGTTTAGACTTTGAAAATCCTGCAACATAAACAGTGTATTCTTTGACATAGTTTAATGCATGCATACATGAGTTTCATTCTTTTACTATCCGTCTATTGTAAACCTTCAGGTCTAGTACCACAGTATTGGTCAGTTAATTACTGATGTATTCTGAGTTCATTTATAGCAAGATGAGTACATTAGCTATAATTTGACAGGTATGTACGTTACCTGGATTCATCAGTCCATGCCATTCAGATCAAGACAAAACTGTGTCAGCTGGTGGAAGCGGTAAGTATTTATCATTTTAAAACATCTTAACTAATGAGATTCACTGTTTGATATTTAAAACTGTGTTGATAATGTAATGAATCCTGTTTGAAGTGTATTTGTTCACTGGTGGTCATGGCTATATGAAAATTTGGCAAGGCCTAATCAATTGCAGAAAGATTGAAAATATAGATAGAATTTAATTATCTAATTTCTTTTATCAGAAAGTATTTGGATGAGAAATCATGGGGTAAATTTTCAGAGTAATCTGTTCACAATGTAAGGTGATCATGAGCTTTAAAATAAAAATATTAAGTAACTATCTTCTACTTGAAATCTAATCCTAAACTGGCTGACTATGCTGTTGTCTGAACATGGTTTTCACAAAATTTATAGTTGGATAGGCTTTTATAAAAAAGAAAGGTAATTTTGGTTTATTGTTTCACTCATTTCTACCAAGCAAAATGTTCTGCTAAAAATAAAAAAACGAGGACAAGTAAATCATCTCTCTCTCTCTCTCTGTCCGTCTCTCTCTCTCTGTGTCTCTCTCTCCCTCTCTCTCTCCCTCCCTCTCTTCCCCCCTCCCTCTCTCTCTCTCCCCCTCCCTCTCTCTCTCCCCCTCCCTCCCTCTCTCTCTCTTCCCCCCTCTCCCCCCCTCTCTCTCTCTGTCTCTCTCTCTCTCTCTCTCTCTGTCTCTCTCTCTCTTGATCTCTCTCTCGATCTCGAAACAGTGTGTACAGATACACCAAAACATTTAGACCAAAGTCATTATCAATGGGAGTAACAATTACAACATACAATGTGACTGGAAAACTCAACGGACATGACAACAGAGCTTCTTAAAAAAATACACAAGAAGACTAGAAAACTCAATGGAAAAGACAACAGAGCTTTTTTTAAAAAGAAAAAGGCCCAAGGTGACTGGAAAACTTAACAGAGAAGACAACAGAGTTTAGTGAAAACTCAACGTACGAGTCAACAGAGCTTTTAAAAAGCAAACAAACAAACAAAACCAAGGAGACTGGACACAAGTTTACACAATATTAGACTTTACAGGTATGTTGCCTTATAAATATTTTTTGTATGTGTGTGTGTGTGTGTATATAAATGTATGTGTAAATGTATAATATATATATATATATATATATATATATATATATATATATATATATATATATATATATATATATATATATATATATATATATATATATATATATATATATATATATATATATATATATATATATATATATATATATATATATATATATATATATATATATATATATATATATATTACATTCTTTTATGTGTGTGTTTTTGTATCATCAGATGATGCAGAGACGAGATGAGTTGACATTTCGACAGGAAATGAAGTTTCGCAACAAATTAGTGGAATATTTGACTGACTGGATCATGGGAAATTCTCATCAAGTGAATGTGCAGGGGGACATCTGTAGCATGTCCCGGTATGAAACTTGTTTTCTTTTGCTCTCTGTCTTGTTAAAAACCAAGCTGCAGCTGAAGCTTAGTAAAATAGAAACTTGAGTGTTGAGTCTGTCAGGTGGTCGCATTGATTCTGCGTGTTAGTGGGCTTTGATAAGAAATGTTGACACCATGTATTCACAGATGGGATGAACAACTGTAATACGGCTGGTGGAGCATAAATACTCATCCTGTATGAAGGAGTAAAAGGAAACAATTGAAAGTTGGCATGTTTGTAGCTCATTATATTGTAACAAACTGTGAGAAGATTGCAGCTGATCCTTTGACACGTTTTTCTCTTATGGGACTTAGCGCACCACCAATAGGGCCATCAGATGGCCACAGCTGTGATAATTCCTGATCTTGCAGGGTCAAACACTAACAGAAATGCACAGGGAGATGGAGCCGGTGTTTCAGAAATCCTTTCCCTTGTTTGCTTTGGTAAACAATTGGTGTAGGCAGTTAAAGAATGTGTGGCACAAATGGTGGTGATATGCCAAGATGTAGAAGACTGTCCTAAGAATACACAGAGTAAAATACAGAAAAAGTGAAGGCAAATCATCGTCCAAATGGAAAAATCACAACTGAGGACATTTCTAGCGCAGTGAAACTGAGTAAAAGAACAGCTGCTAAAAGTTTACATAACAGACTGAACATCACAAATGTGTACTCCCACTGGGTGCCATGCCTGCTGTCATGTGAAAAGAAGGCAGAATTAGATTAACGTGCTGTTGACAGTTACTCAACAAGAGTCTGTCAGAAAACATTTTGATGACTGTGGTGACAGGAGATGAGACTTGGGTTCACTATTCAACAAAAAAATATAAAATTGTCAGAACGCACTGGAAAACTCCAGGTTCCCTAACACCTGACAAACAAGGAGCACTGAAATTGAAATGTGCAGGGAAGCTGATGCTGATAGTTTTTGTGTGTGTTTTTGGATGTCAAAGTTTTATTTTAAAAGAATACCTGCCTTGAGGGGAGACTGTTAATGGGTTATTCAGGTCTCCTTACAAAACTTAGAAAAGTTGTGGCAAGAAAACAAGGCACTCAAAATCTCTCTTTGCTTCAAGACCACATTGCCTCTGACAAAGCATGGATCGTGCAGCTAACGACCAACAATTTGACTACTGCAGTTCTACCTCATGGCCATTTTCACTAAATTTAGAAGCCTGAGGCATTTTTCTTTTTCCCAAACATTAAAAAAACAGATAAAAGGAATTCAATTTGCCAGTGATAAAGAATTCACATTGGCATATGATGACTAGTTGAGCTAACAAAAATAGTGTTCTATTGTAAAGAAGGATGTTATGCATTATAAAGACATGATACGAGTAGAAGATATCAAACAAATTTTGAAAATGGCAAAAAACACTGCACCAGGTCCTGATGGGGGTCAGGAATGGCCACATGAAGGCTTTGAGCGATGTAGACCTGGCAGAGATGACCAACTGCTTTAATCCCACTGCCGAAACCTTTTAAGGGTCGTTCAGAGCTCATTGGCTTTAGAATCATCACCTTACAAAACACATTTGGGAAGGTCTTGGAGAAGATAGTTGCTGTAAAGCTGCAAGAATTTTTGGAAAGGGGGAAGCTTCTCCCAAGAGGTCTGGGAAGCTGCAGGCCAGGAAAGGACACATGGGCAAATGGGGCCACTTTTGCTTTTGACTTCTATGAAGAGTTCCAGATCAGACAGAAAACTATGGCGGTAGCACTGGATCTCGAGGATGCTTATAACAGAGTAAGATACGACACCTTGATGACAGCACTGAAGGAGAAGGAGGTCAGTCCATGGCTGGTGAATTGGGTTACAGGTGTCCTGTATTCACATCGGGTTGTTCTCTGACTGGGCCCATGGACCTCAGTCAGAACCATGCAGTTTGGTCCCAGGACTGCCACAGGGATCCGCCATCTCGCCTGTGCTCTTTAATGTGTATACGAGCAAGATTGCAAGCCTAGAAGCTCCAGGAGTTGGAAGAATACTAACTTTTGTGGATAATTTACTTGCATATAGGCAGGGGTAAGAGAGGGAACAAACAGCCCGGGAGCTACAAGCAACTGTAGACAAAGTGACAGAGTGGTGTACAGAAATTAGGGCTGTCGTCCACCCGGAAAAGGTGTCTGTATGTTGTCAAGATTCTTTTGTGATAACGTATCTCTGAGCAAAAACATTGTCATGATTGTGTGTTCTTATCTATGTAGTCTGCTTTGCACGGATCATCCCTCCAAGAGTTGTTTGCAACATTTTAAAAGTTTCAGAATAAGTTTTTGTGAGATTGAAGCAGAAATCAATGCACATGCGTTACTAAATTTATTGTCTTTGTTTTTTAAATCTGCTGAAGATTGCAATATCTTGGCCAGTTATAGGCTGTCACACATCACATGTATAGAGATAACAGATTCTAATTTTACACATTATACAGTTAGCCTCTGTGGCTTAGGCGTTGCGAGTGCGCTTTGAAATGCTGGGGTGTCAAGTTTGATTCCAGCTGCGGGCTTTGTGCCTTGCGTTGGTTTCGACAGTGGTATCAAGAAGACGACCGTCCAGAAAGCAATGGCAGACTACTGGACGTAAATTTGCCTAAAAAAAACCACAACAGCCCAAAAAAAAATGCTGGGGTTGGTTCTGCAATGTCCTGTTAAGGATACGCAACTAACTAAATAATAAATAGTCACTACAGGCACTGTTACATTTTACGGTTTTGCTGAAAAAGTTCATGTGATTATACTTCAAAAATATTTCAGTACGGAATATCATGGAATATAATAAATGCTTTCATATAATCACAGCTTTTTTAATCATTACAATAAACTTGGGCTTGGAATGATTGAAAGAAGTTGCACAACTCTGGTGAAACTTAGCACACCCAGGTCAGACAAGTTTTCATTGTGAGACTTTAGTGATGAATTAGTTAGCAAAAGTTATTACTGTCTGCCAGCGATCTGGATCAAGCCAGCATGGAAGCTGTAGCAGCTCTTTTGGCAGGTTTACCACTCCAGCCAGAAGAGAGTGACCGCGGAGATCTCATGGAGGCAAAGTCACAGCTTTTTCTCAAGTAAGACAGATTTTAAATTGTATTATTCCTTACTTTGTGTTAACTCTTGTCACCCTGAGAAAGCAGGTTCTCTAACTTTGTACAGGTTTTTGATAATATCTTTAAGCAGTTGCCAGTTTGTCTGTATATCAGCTTTAGTACTAGTTGCAACTTCATAGTGTGCAGGCGGGCTGGGTGTGATTATATTTTTAGGTAATGTTTAGGGTAATCCAAAAAGAATTGTTTTTTTAAAAAGTCTATGTAAAAGAATTTTATAATAACTTCTTAGTGACCTATTTTTTTAAAAAGGATTTTGAGTATTCCCTAGTTGTTTTGTTTTTTTTTAAAAGTGTTTCTGGGTGATTTTGTTGAATATGAAAATGCACCAAGCAATTAGAACAGTTTACAGAGACCACACAGGCCTGCAGGAATCATCATTGATACTTGAGCTTCTGCTTTGTCATTTCAGTTATCTCTTTATCCCTCTGGATCTTACTACACTCTCTCCCTACACCTCCCTCCTTGCTTTCTTCCTTCCGTTCCCTTCTCACCTCTCTCCCTGTACCTCCATCTTTAAGTTCTTCCCTTCCTTCCTCTAATGTACACGCATGCATGCATGCAACTACTCAAAATTATTATACTTCATATTAACATCTCATAATTCCCTCTAAGTCAGGATTCATAAACCAGTGAGACAAATTAGAAGTAAAGCTTAACAATCACAAAACTTAGTTGTTGCTATCTGACTGTAAATTTCTGCTGTGCAAAACTTCATTATTGTGATTGAGCAGCTTTCTTGCAAGACTGTTTCTTCTGGGAACTTTAGAAATAATTCCAGTACATTCCAGAAAACATGGAATATATCACTATGTCATTACATTTAGCATTAGTCAAGCCAGCTGTTAAACTAACAACATTTTGACTAAATTGGGGAAAGCATTGATTTCTCCGTGCTGACTGCAAAAAAATAAAAACAAAAGCAGTCACAATTATAGTTTGTTCACATGGTCTTTGTCTAACCACACTCATTCAGTGTTTATGTTTTATTGCTTATATTTTTAAATAATCAGTAGACAGCAGCATTGTATGAGATGTGAGGATGAATGTAAAGAAGATGAGAAACAGCAAGGGTAGGATCTCCCTTAACTTTGATTTTGTATTTTAACTGTTAGAGAAGACAATTTATTTTAAAACTGAAGAGAATGGCCATGTTTCCCTAGGTATCTAACCTTGTTCATGAACCTTCTGAATGACTGTTCTGATGAAGAGCAAGATAAAGCAATGGATCCCAATCGTAAACGCAGCATGAGTAATTTGAGTGCTCTCAGAAACTGCACTGTTCAAGCCATGTCTAACCTCCTAAATGCAAACATCGACAGTGGCTTGATGCATTCTATTGGTAAGTTTTCATTGTAGTTTCAGCTTATTGATTGATGCAGGAAAATATTTTGAAATATAATCTATTGGTAAGTTTTCATTGTAGTTTCAGCTTATTGATTGATGCAGAAAAATATTTTGAAATATAATCTCAGTGAAATATAATGTGGATTTCAATTATAGTTTGCTGTCCATACTCTTGTCTCAGCGGAAACCAACCATTTCTGGTTGAATGTTAATTCAGTCACTCAGTTTTGCTTTCGTTTGACTTTTTCAGAAATAAAAAGTAAGGTTATCTTAAAACATTAGTTGCAGGTAAGAAATGTTATAAGATTAAACGCACCATTCACTTGTATCAATGTTTCTTAACTTGTTTACATCCGCAGCCCACCAAAATGAGGAAAATTGTTTCGTGGCCCACCTGACAGTTAACTAAATATGGAAACAAAAGCAAATGTAGATGGCAGTTCATTTAGTAAATCTGTGTCACCAAGTTAGATTTTTCAGCTAATGTGACATCTGCTGCTACACAGTGGCTAGAGTAGCTTATATGTACATGGCTTGAGCATTAATTCTGATAGATGAAGTGCTGCAGTAACATTCAATCTATTTCTCAGTTTAAGTTTCTATTTCTGACATGGCTGAGAAAGTCTTTTCACACAGATATGAAGTGTTGAAAAAATATATCTTTTTTTTGGTTTTTAATGACGAACAATCTGTTAACTTTGTAACTCACACTTGGATATTGTTTGTTAAGTGTTATTTACAACTCAGTCAGTGATTGCATTTTATGTCAGGACACAAAACTGACATCAGAAGACAATTAGGTCAGCTTTTCTGTTTCATGATATTTGCATGTGCATGATTTGTATAGAGGGTTCATAGCAGGCCTTAAAACCTGGGAAAAGTCGGGAAATGCAAGATACCCCTCAAGGTCTATAAAAAAAACTTTTTATGAAACTGGCGGAAATTCTTGACCTTTGTGCACCAATACTGAGTTAAGACTTAAAAAAAAAAAAAAAGGCCCTGTTTAAGCTAATTTATCTGTTAAAAACTAGAATAACAAATGGATTGTTGAGTTGTGATCTCTGTTTCATAACTGCTGCATTTCATTGTAAACCTGTCTTGCAGCACTTGGCTACCATAAGGACCCTCAGACCAGAGCTGCATTCATGGAGGTGCTGACCAAAATCCTGCAACAAGGCACAGAGTTTGAGACACTTGCTGAGACTGCACTGGCAGATCGATTTGAACGACTGGTTGAGCTAGTCACTATGATTGGTGACAAAGGAGAGCTGCCAATTGCCATGGCCCTGGCGACTGTTGTATCTGTTTCACAAATGGATGAGCTGGCGAGAGTATTTGTCAACTTGTTTGATGCCAAAAGACTTCTCTATCAGCTGTTGTGGAATATGTTCTCCAAGGTAAAGTTAACATTGTAAAAATTTGCATTATTAACAGATATAGGATAAATGTCAGCAGCTTTTGATTTTAAAACTATCGGCTACAGAGCACTCAGTTTGAAGAAAGAGCTTACAAAAGCACTTTCACTGTTTCACTTAAAATAAGCCTGCAGTTTTATAAAAACAGAAGACTTGTGGACAAAAATGTAATACAGTCGAGTCCACTTAAGTCGAACTCGGATAAGTCGAATTTCCGTTAAGTCGACATGACCAGCTTGGTCCCGTCAATTTTCTCTACTGTGTGCACTGTCTGGATAAGTAGAAGTCCTGATAAGTGGAAGCATTTTCTTAGGTCGCTGCGACTTCTACTTATTCAGACTCAACTGTATTCGCATTTAAAATATAACATATCAGTGACTAAAATATATACTGTTGAATTCCAACCTACTCATGAAATGTGTGAAATAACGACACTATAGTTGCCGCTTTTTAGTTATAGGATTTAAAAAGATTGTCTGGAGATGGTGATAACCAGCAAGACTGAATTAGAGATGGAGTTCTACAAAGAGACAAATTTCCATATGAGTAGGAGAGTTAGGGTAATGTAATGAAGGAAATGATAAAAAAAATTGATAGATCTGAATAAGCGTAATGAAGGAAAAGGATATAATAAAATAATATCTGACAAAATCTGAAATGATAAACATGAAAAAGAAGTAGGGCTAACATTTGAGGAGGAAATAGCCAAGTTCCCTCGGTAGCTATTGCAGTATTTCAAATCAGATGAGAACACTGATGTAGATGATGCTGTCATCTACACACTGCTCATTCTGGGCTTATAGATGTATATACAGACCACTGCCTGTTGATTAGTAAAATAAATTTTGAACTCGAAGAGATTTATAACATCTTAAATCATAAGAGCCAATATAATGAAGGATATCTCAGATGAAGAAATTAAGGAAAACTTTTCAGTTGCAGACTCAAATAAATACCAGATCCTCCAACAGTTAGCTTAGTAGGTCAGCACTGAAGTTTGCTAGGAATAAATTTAAGGAATTTTGAATGAATTTTGTGTAAAGTCCTTGGTAAAAGGTAATGTAAGCATAAATTGTGGATAATGCCTGAAACAATTGAAAAAAATTGATGGGAGGAAAAGGAAAAAGGCAGACTGAAACAACAGTACAACTACAACTGCTAAAACTAGAGTTCATGAACAAAGGTAATAAAAGTTAGGATGTAAATAATGGTGAATTAAAACCAAATATTTAGATATTCTTACACAGTAAGCAAAGACAGCAGAAACAAAAAGAAACCTTAGTGACCTTTTCCTTTGATATGTCCATTGTTTCTGTATTAAATTTTTTTTTTTTAGTATGTAAACTTCATCCCTTGATGCAAGAATTTTTTTTTTTCAAACTATTATTGTTTGGATCTTATCATTTAACATACAAGCACTTGTTCTGCAGTTGATTTTAGAGCAACAGTGGGATTTCATTTGTTAGTTTGATACATCTAAATTCACAGTTGGCATGCTGTTACATATTTCATTGTGCTAGTCATCGTCAAAATGTTAATCACTTTTGTATGCCCTTTTATTTGTAGAAAACAGATTTATAGTATGTTCAACAGTTCATAAACACATATGCAAGCCATTTTCTCGAAAACTGCCTGTTAGATCGCAATTATTGTTTGCATGCAGCCTTAGAATATCCATGATGTCACTAAAGTAGATCATCATATGTGGTTTTTTTCTTCTTTACGATATATATTTTTATCATGAAACCGTCCTGGTAGACGTTTAGAAAATTTACTTTCATTAGTTTCAGGCAGTAATGCACACTGTGATTGGTTAAACAGAGGGTCAAAGAAAACCTACGTAATTTCACGATTTTCTTATGCAAACAGACTGTTAGTGACCTGAAACCAAAATAAGACGTCAGTCTAGGTTGTTTATTCAAAGGTACATCCACAATTAGTGTTAATTATTGTGTTATATAGCTAGCTTATGAAAACCGACACAGACATCAGTTTCAAAATGCTGTTAAGATGCAAATTTGTAACTATGTAGAAGGTTACTGTTTTACTGTACCAGCACTTCCTCAGGGAATCTAAGATGGGTCATGTATATTGTGTATTTATGATCCAGAGAAACGAACACTATTGGCGCTTGGTCTGGATAGAGCATCATTTAGCCGGTTGATTAGACAGGACACACTCATATCAAGCAAGGAAGGAAAAGAAAAGTTTACTACTTTGATTTAGATGTCATTAGACGTGAGATCTTAAAAATGTAAGGGACAGATCAGCTTTTTACTCTCCGAAAACTGAAATTAAAATGGAAATCACAGTACAACAGTATTGACATTTCAGAAAGTAGTCTGTGGAAAATGGTAAGAGCCACCGGGTTCACTTTCAGGAAAACTAGGTGGAAGGAAAATTATTTGAGAAAAGCCACATTTGATTGCTAGTCGAAGCAAATATCTGAGGCAGATTCAAGAGCGGCGGAGGCAAGGCTATGGTGTTGTATGTTTGGATAAATTATGGGTGAATGCTCACCATACTTATGCTAAAGAATGGCAATCAGTAAATGGTGAACAAAGAAACATTCCAAGCAACAAAGGCCAGCCCATTATACTCACTTATACTGGAAGCAGTGAAAAAGGCCTTATATATGATGATGGACTTATTTTCCAGTCAAAAAGTACGAATGGTAAGGACTACCTCACTGAAATGAATGGACATATTTTCAGGCACTGGATGGAGAATGATCTTTTTCCAATTCTGAACAGACCTTCATGCCTAGTAATGGATAATGCCATCTATCATAATGCCATATCAGAGGAAGACAAAGTACTAACGACATCAAATACAAAAGGTCAAATTAGGACATGGCTTACTAAAGAGAAAGTCAGCTTTGACGACACATATTTGAAGGCAGAGTGAACTTCCGGTCAAAATGGACGCTGCGCAGGGGCACTGTTTGGAGCCGAGGCAAATTTTTTGCTTCTGTCGGATGGTGTTCGATGCATTTTTGCTCCATTTGTAGACTGGGTATAGTTTAGTTGGCCAGCTTCTGAGTTGAATGCATGGTGTGACACTGTGAGCTGCCGATTTCATTTGGAATGTTTTTTCGACTGTGACCAACGTGGTGGTGTGATTTGTAGATTCAGAAAATGGTACAATGCCTAATGTAGCTGATTTTCAGCATCCTGAGCATCTGTGACCTAGAGAATGCCACTATTTTTGTGGCATGGATGCCACTATTTTTGTGGCATGGATATTCTAAAAACTCATTGCGATCTATTAGGCATTTTTTGAGAAAATGGCTTGCAAGTATGTTTCTGAATTGTTGAAAGAACTGTAGTTTTAATCATGCTTTGTTCAAGTTATGTGCAGAATTTCTGGTTTAGTATGACCTTCTAGCTTGACTATATCTCACATTGTCTTTGATTCTTTCTCCCTTGCTAGGTCTTGCAGTTATCGAAGCATACATACTGTAGATACTAAAGCGTTACTGAACTCCCTCTTTACGTCTCTACCCCTCTTCTCTCTCCCCCCCACCTCCCTCCCCCTTTTTTAGGAAAGTAACATTCTAATAAATATATTTCCAAATACACGGCTGATACTGTTCTGTGTTATTCCACACTAGGAAGTAGAGATAGCAGATTGTATGCAGACACTCTTCAGGGGTAATTCCTTGGCCAGCAAGATCATGGCTTACTGCTTCCGCTTCTACGGTCAGTGGTACCTGAGAGAGCTTCTAAACCCTTTGCTGTTGGGCATGTTTGAAGTGGAGAGAAGCGATCATCCCCTCTCTTATGAAGTTGATCCTGCCAGGTATCAGGTTTATTTCATAAAACTATTTTAGCCTGCAAGAGTATTCATATATTAGACATTTTTCAGGAACTATTATGTGATGGTTGCATAATTTTGTTGTTCAGCTTTTGTATGTGGTTATGTGTGGTCAAAAATTGATCACTCAAACTGGAAAATCTGGTACCTGTACAAGTTTTGAGTATTGGGGATTGGAGGTGGTTGGGGGAGGGGGGGGGGGGGGGGGGGGGGGATGTAGTATGTGGTGTCTGAATGGCTAGTGTAGTCGATAAATTCTATTAAGGTAAACACTAGTTTTGTCATTGGGTTTATTAAAGTTTCCCAGTTTGATTTTTTATTACAAAGAAAAGTGCACATTCTGGGTTCACCTAATGCACCTCCTGACAAAATTGAATTAATAGTTTTTTTTGGGATTTACATAAAGTCTTGAGGTTAATGGCAGTCAGTGTCTTGCAGAAGTTAACTCAGTAGAAAGCCTAGAAGGTCATTATTGGCAGATGTTGGGAGGCTGATGCTTTGTGTATGGCTGATGTGTGGTAAACTAGAAGTATTAAATGCCAGTAACTTACAGGTGTTGGATGACAGGTGTTGGTTACACAGAAGGTCTTGAAGCAAATGGCAGTATCTTTCAAATGTTTGACAAAAGAAAGTCAAGAAGTGAATGAAAAACTGTAACAACAGATGTTGGATAAACATAAAGTCTTGAAGTTTATAGCTGTAACTTAAAGAATAGATGCTCATGTATGTATTCTTGTGTGTTACATTAGAGGACAGTTTTGTGGTAAGCAGGCATATCCATACCAACTGGGGCATGGGATTACTTATTTTTCTTATTTTTCTAGTGTTAGTATCTGAAATGTTTTATAACACACTAGATTTAATTACCTGGCATCCCCCGGGATAGTGAAAGAAAGACCCATTCTCCCGTCCTCTACTGCATCTTGGTATCCACCGCTGCCCTGTATGTAGACCTAGTGGAAATAGAAGTCTAAGTAAAACCCTGCATTTAATATCCCATTTCCTGCTTCCTCTCCGTTGCTGTTGTATCTTTAGTCATTGCCCCTAAGTGCACCAGAGGCATCCTCTATAATATTGACACTACTGTTTAACAGTTTGGGAGTCAGGCAAATATACTGTCTCAGGCACATAAAGATATGTGATTTCAAGGAGGATAACAACGAAATATAATTTAAGAATTTACATTTTCAAGAGATGTTATAGGAAAAAGTATTCGCAAGGATATAACTTCAGCAAGAGTTTACTTTTGCTGATTGTCGCAATTAATAACGGAATGCACAGTAACCTGGGCCACCAATTTGATTGTTAAATTAAACATTATGGTCATAATGGCAAATAAAAATGTAACTCTCATATTTGTCAGTTTGGGAGGAGTTAACACTTTCTTTATAATTAACACATGAAATACAGAAAGGGTTTGTGATTTATAGTATAGATTAAAACTGTGTTACTTAAAAAAAAAAACACATTCTTTTTCTATACTTTAATGTGCAATTTTAAAAGTCCTCCCCATGTGGGATGCAATTTCTAGTTAATTTAAAGCCCCAACCTGGCTTTTGCCAGGGGACGCAATTTAGCCCGGCCATAAATATGGTCTAATGGCTGGACGCTGTTTCAGGGACCTCACCACTGGTGATCCTCATCCACATGGTAGCACTTTGTGTCATCAAGTGTTTATCGCTTGTGTGATGTCCAAGTGGGGTAAAATGTACTACTACTACTACTGGCTTTTGCCAGAGGCCTTAAATATGGCCTAACAGTTGAAGAGGGTTTCTGGGACCTCTCGACGGATGATCCTCATCCACATGGTGGCACTTTGTATCACCTGGTATCAACTTACCTTACCTATATTTTTATGCGCATTTGTGTGCATGCAATGCGCACTTTCATGTGGTATGAATTTTAGTCTCTGGTGTTCTGTGTATCACTCTTTTTCAGAAACGATTGAAGAGGTACATAATTGAAAAAATAAATACCTCAACAGAATTAAAACACCATTCATGTAATGATTTTTTTCAGACTTGAACCAAACGAAGACATAGAGGAGAACAAGCAGAATCTCTTGAACATTACACAGAAAGTGTTCAATGCAATAGTTGGCTCATCCCCACAGTAAGTTGCTACATAATTCAGTTCACTATTTTATTCCTGTTGAGTTATAGGTGAAGATAGATAATAGCCTCAGTCATTACTTTATTCAACTTTTTGTAAAGAAACGTTACCAAATATAACCAGATATTAAATAGAAATAGTCATTTAAACCCTCTCTTGTTGGATATTTAACACTTTTGTTGAACTTTGGCATTATACTGGTAATCTTCCAGACAATTGAATTATCTTGTACTATAGGAAGACATGGGGGATTACAGCCCATGGCAATGGTGAGTACAACTAGCAAGACATGTTGACGTTAAGAATGAGTAATTTCAGGACCACTGTTGCCGTCACATGTGTTTAACATGTTTCTTCTCAGAATCTCAGCGTCCGTAATTTGTTTCCCCTGTTGTCTTTGTTCTCTCCATTTTCCTTTTCCATGCAAAACAGTTCATGGCATTCCTATTTCCATAATTCCACCTCACTACCTGATTACTGATTCACCTCAGTACCTGTTTTCACTCATGTCCCACTTGCACACAAATTTAAATCGTAGTAGATGATGACCTCATCTTCTGTCTATCTGTAATTCATTCCTTAGGGACTGAGCCAAACTCGTTCCGAGTGTCTCTTAGCCATTTGAGCCTTTGAAGACTAATCATTGAGAAAACATATAATACCTACTTTTTCCAATACCTTAATGTTTATGATCTTGTCTTACCACTTAATGCCAAGTATTCTTCTTGGACATTGCGTATAAAAGCTTTTGAGTAATTTATTTCCTGGTACATATCAGTCGATCAAGTTTCACTAACCTTCAGCAGACTGTTGAGAACACAAGTTTGTTATGGTTGTTTTGTTTCAGCTGGGAGACAAGGATGATGTGTTACCTTTCCATAGCACAAATCCTGGCTACGGTGTCAGAGACTATGTGTTACCTTTCCATAGCACAAATCCTGGCTAGGGTGTCAGAGACTATGTGTTGTCCATGCAGCAGGGCAGGATCTCTCTTTGAGCCCACATTGTTTATTTCAAAGGAAAAGTAACACCAGTCTGGAACCAAGCATGCTTTAGAAGCTGTTGCACCAGAAGAGCATTGCTCTGTTTGTCTACCTATCAGAGCTTCCCTCTTAGACCAGCTGCCAATCAAGGCTAAAGGCCTGGTCTTGGCTTACTTAACATTAAGTTTCCAGGTTGCATTTGTTCTTTCTAGAGTAAAGCTAGCATCATCCCTAATGTGCTCCACTACCGGAAGCCCTTGACACAGTGTGGAATGTCAGGGTTGGTATATGTTGTCCAACATTTGGCGTTAACAGTACACATGTAGTTACAACTACTGTTATAATATCTCAGTTACGTTATATCTGAGCAAAACCTGGCTGATTCTGTATGTGTGGCGTATTTGTCATAACATTTCCTTCAAAAAACAAAAAAGTCACACACACTCAGTTTCCAAGTTAAAATTATGTACGTTTCAATTTCACACCAGAGACAACATTGCAGATATAGATTATCTTTTTTTTTTTTTAGCCAACAAAAGAAGAATAAGAAGAAGATGTATGTTACAGTCAGTGACATCTGTAGCACTTATACACATTTATGTTAACTGATACCTATGGAATAATTTTTTTTTTTTAGTTGACACTTCATATTATTTTTAATTGTCCATCTGTGTGTCACCCTTCCCCTCCTATAAGTTAACAACTATTTATCTATCACATTTGACAGTCATACAGTTTCTGAAACTGATGCTGAAAGTACATTTTCTTTCAGTAGTTTGTGGTGCTTTTAAATGTTTAATGCTTTTTTCAGTTCTCATGCAACATGTATGTTATAGCTATTTATAATTCATTATTAATTCTAGATGGGATGTGGAAGACTAATGACAGTATAGATTATATTATTTTTAAAGGGAAATGATTTGATTCAAGAACCGACATCACAGCACTCTGAGCATTCCCCATAAGCGCTCCGTACCCATCTTCAGCATCAAGTGAAAAGTTCCGATACTAATGGTGCCAGTAGCATTCTGATTAAATGTCCATCTTGCCTTTCCTCTGAGCCTTGAGCATCTGCCAAAACCTCTCGTCACTCCCCCCCCCCCCCCCCCCCCCCCCCCGCATCAATCTCACGAGACTGGTGATCCATCTCTTCCTCTAAACTGTACATGCTCTCCCACAAGGCACTAACCATGTCTGCCTTATCATGCATCAGTATTCCACCAAGTTGTGCAGAGCCAGCCAGTCTGTCTGGCTGTTCATTATCCAACACACTGGTGTCTCCTGGTGAAAAAATCTAGACAATACTCCTCACCTGTGTCCTATGCAGTGGAGCATGCCACTCCGCATGAAGCATGCCTATCTTGACCTTCCTCAGCATGCTTTCTGAGTCAGTTACAATCACGATGTGTGTGTGTGTCGTGTTCTCTCAGTCATTTTGTCTACTGACGCTTGTAGCTCCCGGGCTGTTTGTTCCCTCTCTACCCCCCTGCCTAAATGCAAGTATATCATCCGCAAAAGTCAGTATCCTTCCAACTTTTGGTGCTTCTAGGCTTGCAATCTTGCTCGTATACACGTTAAAGAGCACAGGCGAGATGGGGGATCTCTGTGGTAGTCCTGGGGCCACACTGCATGGTTCTGAGGTCCATGGGCCCAGTCGGAGAGCAACCCGACTTGAATACAGGACAGCTGCAACCTAATTCAACAGCCATATTCAACACCTCCTTCTTCTTCAGGGCAGTCTTCAACATGTCAAATCTTACTCTGTTATAAGCATCCTTGAGATCCAGTGCTGCCGCCATAGTTTCAAGTCTGTTCTAAAAAAACAAAAAAATCATTTGACAACACCATTAAGACTTGTTGGGGATTGGGCTCATATTTTCAGTGACCATAGAACACCAAGAGGTCATGTAATCAGTATTATGTTGATTGCCTTTGCTTGTCAAGATTTATGTTATCTTGATGAATTTACTCCGTGGTTGGATTAAAAAAAAATATATTACCATCAACTGGAGTTCAGCAAAAAACAATTGTTTGTACGTTAGTGCACAAACTATTTTACCATAATCCCTTATATTAAAATGATTCATTGTAAATCTGCCTACATACAGTATTTAGTGTTTTAGTAAAGATCCTTGATAACAATTAACCTACTAACATTAAACATAGAGCATTTTTACTATACTAGTCAAGTTCTATCTTTTTCATTTGTTGTTTCTTCTAATGGAAGCAAGTTTTTGTGCCACTTTTCAGCCTCACTCAGAAATGTGCATATTTTTTCAACAGACATTTTAAACACAAGGTATCAGTCACATACGTTAATAATAACAAGATACATTAAACCTATCTTTTAAACTAGCTACATAGATTGTTAGGAAACACCAAAGAGACAAGACAGATTGTTAGGAAACACCAAAGATACCAGATAGATTGTTAGGAAACACCAAAGATACCAGATAGATTGTTAGCAAACACCAAAGATACCAGATAGATTGTTAGGAAACACCAAAGATACCAGATAGATTGTTAGGAAACACCAAAGATACCAGATAGATTGTTAGGAAACACCAAAGATACCAGATAGATTGTTAGGAAACACCAAAGATACCAGATAGATTGGTAGCAAACACCAAAGATACCAGATAGATTGTTAGGAAACACCAAAGATACCAGATAGATTGTTAGGAAACACCAAAGATATCAGTGATACCCCCCCCCCCCCCCCACCCCCCCCCCCCCCCACCACCCACTCATGCCCCTCAAACTATTGCTGCCCTAAGAAGCTTGGACTTATTTCAGCAGTTTCAGTGTCATTGTCCAGTTGGGAGAATTAAGATGTTTTTCTTTTGTGATTTTTTTTTTTTAAACATCGACTTACCCGAAACTCTTTTACTGTGCACATGATTTAATAATAATGGCTCAAAGAACATTGTTACATTCACTAGGAAAATGGAGAAACTAGTTTTTGTGCCTAACTTACTTTCTTTAATTTTATGTTAGGCAGTCTGGGAGACCATTTATCATGAATATGCACACACATATCTATACAGGCAAACTTAATAAGGCAGTGAAAGTAATAATCCATTTATACTGCCCCTCTCTGCCAGGGCTAACTGCTGTTAAGTTACTGTTCTTCTGACATGCATGAAATGCCTGAATCACTTATTGCTGGCATAGATCAGCACAGGCAGGAGTTATGCAGTCAGATGAAATTAAAAATGGCACACAGCTTCATTGGTTCCATGGATGGTCTGTTTCTTGCAACATTTTATGATTGCACTTATGGGGCTCTCACTCATCACCATCATGCTCTACTAACTTATGCATAATTCTCATTATGTTTGTTTGTTGATGAGATTTATGTGTTTAGTTATAAAACCTATTAAATGTGACTTATGTGGAAATGCCATATAGCAACAGGAACAATGGGCCAGCCTGTTTTAACTTAATGCCTTAGCCAGAAGTCAGTGGCACCATGAATGGTCTTGCACACAACCAAACCAGAGCATACTTTTTGAGTTTCAAAGAAGAACATATTAGTATCAGTAGGCAGTGAATCCTGTCAAGCCTTGATAGTGATATTCACCACTGTTGAGATTGGCCATAGAGGACTTGATAAGAGTAGGCAACTTAGCGGCTTTGAAATAAAAGCACTACACACATTCGTGCACACACACACATGCGCACATGCATGCATGCACTCACTCACGCACAGACATACAATAATCCATTCTTGTCACCTGAACAGTCTGTCTGTTTATTTGAATTCACTACCATATTGGTTTGAATTTACTGTTCCCATATGGGTTTTGGGGCTCCGTAAGCATGTCGTAAGTGTCCACCAATTAGGGGCTTCCTTAGAAGTCAGAGTGCCTCTGCCTTAGAGACAAGAAATCAACAGTCTGCAAACAGATAAACTAGATCTATGAAAGGTATGTGCATGCAACACTCAGATTCTGGAACAAGACTAAAGTTCAAAGGTGGACGAAGACCCAGAACTTTCTGCCAAAGTTTATTGCTGGTGAACACGAAGAAGGTGGTTTAGAATAATTTAGTGAACCTGTGTTAACAAATAATTTGTTTACATTTTGCAACTGCAGTTGCCTGTAGTTTCTCAAATTATGAACCTGTTCATAATTAATAATTTATAATGTTAAAGATAGATCCATGTCCTGTTATATCAACTAGAATCATTGAAAGAGATGTTTTGTTGATGTTGTTATTGATACAGTGTGACTGGCACTATCAGCATTATAAAATTTTTTTGACAGCATTTAATTACTTTAAAAAAAAAATTAATATTATATTGTATAGGGTATGTGAACATGTTATTTTATAACAATTTCAAGATCATATGCCTAGACTGATATTACACATCTCCAGCATGTTACTACGATCCCTAAGGATGGCAAAGAATAGTAACACCATGCATGTAAAAAAGGTGACAATGAAGGAATAGTGTGAGGGTTATTTCATGTCATTGGCATATGGTGCTAGACTCGTATTTTTAGATCAGTGATATAGTCAACATATGGTCAACCACTTTTACTTCCCAGAACATTTCCTGGTACTCATTTGAGGCTGGGAAATAGCGGGGCACCGATGAAAAACGAATGCTGTCTAAAAAGGCAGAGAAAGTAGACATGAATGTGATCCAGTTTTGTGTACCAACAAAAAATAATGATGAATCCATCAATCGGGGGTTTTTTTTTTTTTTTTTTTTTACATAAAACTTCAAACTAATCAAAGAAAGAGCAATATAGAAATGTTTTTGCAGATCTCAATACCAGGATAAGATCAGATGGTACTAGACTGAAAAGACTGAAACAGGATAATAAAAAAAAAAAAAAAGAATTTTTTTTTTCATGCAGTAAATCAGCTTTTCATATTATGAATGTTTTTCCACACACAAGAATATACAAAACCACGAGAATATCACAAGACTGTACACAGAAAATTACATTTATCATGTATTTATAATCAAGAAATTTAGATGATCTCTTCATAATGTGAAAGTTTTTATTTAGAGGTGTAGATGCAGATTCAGAACACCATTTGGTGATAATTAAAAGTTATTTGAAACTTTAGGGATTTATAATATATAAGTATGGAAATGAATACAGCTGCCAAGAAACTAAGTAACAGTTTATGGTCACACTTGCTAAGAAGCACCTTTTCCTGCAACAGTTAATATATATACAAGATGGGTACACAAGATGGAAGCATGCGGTTAGTCATTTGGTATGTATTGCATACAGAAGTCATTTTTTTTTAAAAATGTAAAAATAAACTTTGAGTAAAGCTTTAATTCTTTGAATCTTAGAGGATTTAGCATCAGAGGCCCAAGAGGTGTAATACAGTTTTTTAGTTTCATAAGTGTAACAAATTAAAACAGACCATTTCAAGTTTGCTTGCATGCAACATACACATATCATTCATACTGCTACAACAAATCATTGTGTTCATAGTTAAATATTAGTAAATAAATAGATGGCATGTTTAGAGGAATTAGTAAAATATAGAGTGGAAGTTGTTAGCCTAGAAACACTTGGAGACATACTCAGGAGAAGATTGGAGCACTTAAGGTCATGTCTGATGTGCGTTTGAGATCATCTTTAAATGAACAATGAACAATAACTTTTGCACTCACCACCACGGTGCTCAAGAAAAACTCGTTGAAATATATCAAGAATGAATCATGAATGAACGGAAACCACTTAGTGTATAAATAAAGTATAAACGCAATCTGGACACTAGATCTTGTTCCATAGAATTTTTTGGAGCATCATAATAGAGCACCATGATTTGGTAAAGAGAATAGACTTCCCAAAACAGTTATTAACTTCACACAAAATAAAGTTTACACTCAGTAAGCCCGTAATTTTGTGTCTGTGTTCCAAAATAACAATGGGACTAGCACTATAACCAACTGACACTGAAAAAGAAAATAGCCTTTTTTCCACTAATATTTATTCTTTTTGTAATAGCTGACTTTGTATTGACCTGGCTAATTATATATCCACAATGTACCATATACAAAATCAGGCGCAAGATCAGTTACACACATTTTAAAGGGAAGTGGTACAATTACTTACAAAACTCACAGATAAAAAAGAATGCTAATGATAAGATAATCCAGCAAATTTAGATGCAATGTGGGCAAAACTATGGGCTGAACAGATAAAGATATTTAAACAAGAACATAAAAGAAGAAAAAATCTAGCTTTCCCAGCAATACAAATTTGGTGAAACCCAAATGAAATAAAGTTTAGTTTAACTTGAATTGAATAAATACTGTTGTTTAGAATGTATAGAATCACTAATAGAATTTATTTCCATAACCTTACCCTGTCTAGACTTCAGGATACTTTGTAACTGTAGGGGGCCACAGTGTAACCTAATGGTTGAACGGGTTTTCTGGCATTTGTACCTGGGCGATTCTCAACCCAGTGGTGCCATTTTGCAGTTTGCACCAACAGATGTTAATGACTCAGTGTGCTGTCCTGGGGGGTCACTCACTAATATATAGCTTACGGAGAGAGATAAACAAATTCCTGCAGATCCGAAGGAGAAAAAGTTGTTTGCTGGTGTTGGATAGGTCACGCATTGAGAAAACCTGATAATACAAAAACATGATCGAACAAAACCTGTCTGTGCTGCATCACGCTGGAACATGTTGAGTCCACACAGGTGTGATAAGAAAAGACCAGTTAACAAGTGAGCAGGTTCGACTGCAGATTTTACCAGATTCATCTGGAGTAGATGAGTAGTGATTCAGTTCCTTACATGTGAAAGTTTTCAGCCAGTCCTTAGAGTTTGCTTCCTTTATTGGAGATTAGTGGAGGTATATGATTTTTCATTTGGGAATAATTCAAATAGTAGAATTTTAAAACCTGAAGTTGTGAAAGATGTATTCACATTGGGCCTAGTGTGTGCTGACTGACCACTGTAAGAAAGAACAGATGGGTAGTTGAAACCATTTTCTGCATTTCAGAACAGATTGTGGTGCATTTCCATTGTAAATAGTGGCATGTAGTGAAACTTTGAGCATGCAGTGGAATCATCCCAGATCAGCTAAACAAAAGTTTCTAGCCACAGGTTTCCACTGGTCACCTTATGTCGACAGGCTAGATTTTTTTTTGTAATGAAGAATAGCTTCTGTGGAAGACTTAAAAAATCTGCCTTGAATATCAATGCCATCTGATACAAAGACACTGGACATACTGTATATAACCATCAAGAACCAGCAATCTGTTCATGTGGTAGGATTCTGTTGCACAGCAGTGCTTATCTGCATCTTAGGAGCAGGTGTGCAGAAAGTGTGAACACAGAGGGAGTAGGAAATCCTGCCATGCAGCCTTCAGTCTTTCATGTGTTCACACCTTTAAACTAATCTCTCAAGGGACGATGATTCCATGCATTTACGGATGTCATGATAACAGTGACCAAAGGGTTCAGTGAGCTTCATTGTGTATGGTATCTGCCATAACTTATTGCTGTCATTTCTTTAAAAGCTTTTTGAAGTCTGAATTATCTGACTACTTACAAATCTGCACCTGGTATTTGATGTTGTAGCTACCAACTGTTTGGTGAAAAACATATTAAACAGTTATCCCATTATTTGAGAACATTTAAAACATTTATATCCTGGGTTTTTTTAGCATATGGTTTTTGAATAATTATATTCAGTGCTGGCACAGTTTTTGAGAAAATAGTAATATTTAAACAGTAATAAAAGGTGTACCTATGTTTTGCAGCAGAATGTTGGGGGTTAATATATGCACATGAGTAGACACTTTATTTTTAAGAGGAAACACAAGTATGGTTTCATTGACTTGTTTACTATGGGTATTTCACAGAGCAATAGTTCAGCTAAGTCATCTTTCTTACAGACTCCAATACAATATTTACACAAGCTGTCTTTTGTTTGCTGTGTTTACAATTTTTTAGTAGTGTCCGCATTCATTGTTTGCATGTTAGGTGATCCAGATAAAATGTGATGGTAATATATGTGCCAAAGGGTAACGTCTTTTGCTTCCAAATTGCTTTTTTGTGTGTAAAATATATGCATTTCATATTATTGATACATACACTTAAATATTTTAACTATAACAGTAATTGGGTGCAAAACTATTTTGTAATTCCACTAAGTCTGAACTGACAGAAGTGATGATAATTCTGTTTATAAACCTGTGCTAACAGTATGATAAGGACTTTTGTTGTTATAGTAGTTTATGTTGAGCTGGTAAACACAATAATTTTAAACAATACTTAAAAATACTTTATTATATATTTATGTGTATGATGTAATGTGTTGTAGAACAGTTAGAAGAGAGAATATATTGTGAGATGTACAAACAATAAAGTTTTAATGGCAGAAGGACATAAACCTACAAAGCATTCCAGACAAGGAGGTGAAGAAGAGGCAGAAGAAGGAATTGTCATTAAATGTTATCAGAACTGAATGTATAATAGCTTTCAAGAAAGCCCACTAGGTAGTGCAAGTATAGAAGTCAAGCATGGAAAATTTGAATATATCTAGGCCATGCAGTGACATCTGATGGAAGATGTGAACCAGAAATAAGGAAAGAACTGGTGTATTCAAACACTCTTTGGCTAGAATAAGCAATATAAAAAACAGATATATCTCAGCAACAAATGTGCTTACTGATGTCTGTCTGGCTTCTTCTTCTGTATGCGTGCAAATACTGAACAATTAGCAACAACAACAAACAAACAAATGGAAAGCTGAAGCAGTTAAAAAATCGAATTTGAGAAGAATGTTGAGAATATCGTGGACAGAAAAGAAAACAAGTCCTGAAATGTTGACAGCTGCAGAGGCCAATGGAGTGCTCTTCAAAACCATTTGGAAAAGACCAAGGGGAATGTATGGGGGTATATTAACAAAAGAAATGGAATAAATTATACTTGTATATGAATGTACTAGGTAGTTTTATGTGTGCTTTGACTCCATTAGCTCTAACAGACACTAAAGTAGCAGAAGGAAGATTATGAAGTCTCATCTTACCCCTAGTAGCCGTATCACAGTTTGGAAATATTTAATAGAAATAGTTAACGTGCCTCCTCTCAGGGATCCCTCCTATAGTGGTCAATGGCTAAACATTCAACATGTTAGTCTTTCTTTCTGTAATGTTTCAAAGGTGTGTTTGAAGCTGAAGAGGTAAGAGTTTCTTTGGTTTTCAACATGTTCTTGTTGTTCCGCATTGGCTAGAATTTCTTTGTTTGTTTATTTATTTAGTTTTGCTCTTGTTTTTCATCATAAATCCTGGCAGATCCTGGGTACTTGAACTATGTTACATACTCTTGCCCATTTCCTTTTTTTGTGGGGATACCATAGAAAGATAGAATGATTTTACTGTTTTGTCATGTGTTACTTCGCATTAGCATTTGTAATATGAAATTACGTGTATTTCAGTTGCGTTTGCATTCAGTTTCGCAGAATCTGTGTGTTACTGAAATTTATACAAATTGGGCCTAGACACACAGTGTCTAAACTAACTAAATTCTCTCAGATCTTGATTGTTCATTTACCTTCCAAAAACCTATCACTTTTGCTTTATTTATGTCAGAAAATAGTGTTGATCACTTTTTTTAAATACCTGTCTTTATTTATCTATTGTTCCATGAAGTATCATTTTCATAAATAAATTCTTTTGCATGTCTGTCATTTGTTCTCTTGTTACTCATTAGTGTGATCTTTTCTTCCTTACTAATCTTTTAGGTTGTTTCTTGTAGTACTGATGTTAAGACATTTTTAGAATATGAATGGGCTATGGTTAAAGGATGTTCATAGTTTAACACTCCTATAACCTTCTGTCATTAATTTATAATTTTTTTTTTATTTAACCTCTATGGTACCAGAGTGTAATTAAATTAGATATAAATCAACACATGATGTGTTCCTTGGTACCAGAAGAGTTAATAGTTACTTTCTGGTAAATGTCAGCTTACACAAACACTGTTCTGATGTTTTTCATTCTTGTTGTGGCAGTTGTCTACCTGTTTGCTTGTTTTGTATTGAAACCATTGGGTTGGTGCTATTGGCATCCAAGTGTGTGTTTTTATCATTGCTTGGTAGTTTGTTTAATCTGTTGTTTATTTGAGCTTAAAGAAATCACAATACTTAAATTTTGTGGGTTCCATTACGAAATACAGAAAAACATATCTTGCTCTTTACAGTTGCTTATGGTACAGACTTTGTATTTATTTTTGTATCTAAACTCTGACTGTAGCTCATCCTGCTTTATATTCCTTCACTATCCCCTCCACACTGGTTCTCCCTCTTGATCATTATATTACATGATGGTTACAACAGGCCATAATATCCAAATTCTGTCTGATTTGGAGCCGTTCTTTTGAGATGATTCACCTGTAGCATATAACAGATAAAATTTAACTGTAGTTAAATGACACCAAATTAGAAGTTATTTTTAATTAACAAGTGCAGGTTGGGACTCATCATCATCATGAAGCAGGTCCTTTGCAGAACGTCGCTCTCATCACGGTCTGCCTGAAAGAAACTCGGTCTCTCGCCAGCTCTCCCGCTTCAGGTACTTTTATACTCAAGGAGTCACTTATATCCTGTGCCCATCTTCGTGTTGGTCGGCCCCTGCCCCTCCTTCCTGGTACCATGCCTTCTGCTATATTTTTTTCCAGTCCATCGTGGTGCTTGATATCACCAAAATATTTCAGCTTCCAAGACAGAATGCTGTTTATTAGCCAATCTTCCTTGATGTTCAGATCATTTAAGATGTCAGTATTTCTCCTCTTTTTCTTTCAAGATATTCTGAGAATCTTTCTATAACATTTAAGCTCAAAAGCCCCTATCTTTATTAAGGAACTGGGAGATAGTCAACAACTCACATCCGTATGTTGCTACAGGGAAGCACGCTCTCAAAATTCTAATTTAGTGCACTGTATTTGTTGATATGTCTGAACAAAAACAACAAAAAAGTTGTTTGGGAGGTTGCAGTTCTTTGTTAATATTTTGATTCATGAAAAATTATGCTTATATTTAATGTTTTTTAAACTGTGTATTTTGAAGGAGTGTTACTTCAGAAAGGCTAAATGGCACTGAACCATTTGCTGTCTTAACAAAGTGTAATTTTACTAATTTTTTAAACAAATAAATTTACAGTTAGTTACCCGACAGATGGTTCTTAGGTGCTGTGAGATCCACGATTGACTCCAGTTCAGTAGATGACAACTGTGTAGTCTTAGCCATCTGTATGAGGTTCGCTATAAGTGATGGAAACTTGCATAGTGTCCATCCAAAACTCACATTCAGATTCCATTTGATCTCCTTGCAAATTATAGCTAAGATAACGGGAACAGAATTTGTAATACGTTAGATGACCAGAAATATCTTCTGTGTCTTTTCTTGCTCTGTGTGATTCAAAGTGCACTTGTAGCCATCTTTCCATCTATTGTGACTCAGGGGTTAGAACATTGGGCTTTTATGCGGATGATCTGGGTTTGAATCTTTAGTAAGATGGTGGAATTTGTGTCTATGGGCAGTAAACATAGATCAGCCACTGGTTCTTCTGGGCTGACTGTTGAATCTGTATTGTTTTTTTTCTCTCTCTGTTGTGATATATATGTGTGTGCGCGTGCATAAATATATCTGTGTGTGTTCTTTGTGTGTATATATCAATGACCGCCCTCACTTTATTTGCTAGTGATGTCAAGACCAGCTGAGAATGAAGAATGAGAAGCAATAACAAAATTCACAATCTGTTTAATTTGCTGATAATTACTGGAATTGTGAGGGCTTATTCGCTGCATTGGTTTGGATGGGGGGGGGGGGGGGGGGGTGGGGGGGGGGGTAACAGAAAGACAACTGACTGCACACAAAGTAGTTGAATGTGAGTAGACCATGGAACAGATAATAAACAGGCAGACCTACAAATACCTGGAGTCACCAACTGGAAAGAGAAGGCCTGTCAGAGAGATGATTGAAGATAGCAGTGCAGTAATGAACCTCATGGGCTGAGAATTCTAAAGAAAAAAACAGAACAAAATGTCCAGGGTTAGTGGTATTTCTTGGTAGCAACTGCTGAGAGTGGAGTGCTAGGTGACAACCAGTGATGGAATAATTGCCTTAGCTACATATCCTCAATTAAATGTTGACAGCTAGGAGTTTTTAGACTTGTTTTAAGAACCAACAGATTTGAAAACTTAGAAACTGCAGACCATGATTGATATGATGTTTTTAGCTGGATCAAAAGAGAGGTATCAACTTGTGCATGATTGCTATGATGTTTGTAGCTGGATCAAAAGAGGGGTCTCAACTTGTGCACCAAGAAGACTGAGGTAATGGTAATATCAAATAGACATATCCTGCCCAAATTAAAGTCAGTGGTATTCTTTTGAAACTTAATTTAAAAACAACAAAAAAACATTATAGTGTGACAAAGTAAAATTTTTCCCAGACAACTTTGACACATCTGAATGAAGAATTGCACCACTGTTGTTAGTGTAAATTCTAGACTCTTACTACAACTAATGAGTGGGAAGTAACTAGAAGGGGTTAAATTAAATATGAAGATTTTAGAAGAAGAAAAAATACTAAGACTGAAACAAGTCTTTCAGTTAATTAAATAGCATCAGAGGAAATTGTTTCTAATGAAAGTCCTCTGGTAGCAAATACCACAGCATTACATTAAATAAATTTAATAAGCACAGAGCAAATGAAGACCACACTAAAGGTGCGGTGAGGACAACAAGAACACTCTTAGAGATATGAAAGCCAACTTATTCAGTGCATTAGAAACAGCACATAGAAGATTCACTCATCTTTCCCCACCTCTTTGTTGAGGTAGCAACACAAAGAACATTAAGGAATTGCTTTTTTTGGTGGGCAAAAACAGAACAGAACATAGTGAAGAAATGGCACCCTGACATTGATGGGAATGTAAACAGCACTGAGTCTAAAGAACACTCCCCCCCCCCCCCCTTCCACGATGGTTTTGAAATGTATGTGAGACATTCAACATAGACATGTTCTTTTACTCCATCAAGATATGAGAAAAAAAAATAGTTCAACACTTTCACTTTTATTTATAAAGTACTGTTTTTTGTGTGATCAATGTTGTCTGTTACAAGATTCTTGTGTAATCTCATGCTTATACAAATTTTCAACACATGTAAATAATCCCAAATTCGGACTTAACCCTTTCGCTCTGGAAACCCTTGGTAAAATGCAGAAAACCGGGAAATTCTTAGAAAAAAAAATAATAACCTCTTTACTCGTGTCATTAATAAATTAAAAATTTTAAAAATTCACATACTACATCAAAATTAATGTAAAGAAATGTCAATGTAATCTCTAAATGCGGTGAACGGATGGTTAATAAAGTGGAATACTTGGGCAAAATTTTTGGAAGTGGGTGGGGGGGGGAGTGAGGGGGTACAGAGCATCATACTGTGACCCCGTTCCTATGCAACCGCTAAAGGCAAAAGATTTTTTTTAATTATAAAGAGCAATTCCCTCCCCAACAGCCATATTGTAATCTTTAGTAAATATAAATCCTAAATACTGCAGCTGCCAACAGAACCAATGTTGTTAACTAAGCTAGTTAGGTACTGGCCAGTTCAGCTGTGCCTGTTTAACAGAGATTTATAATTGCCAGGTTTGCTGCACTAGCAGCATCTTGGAGTGAAAACTTTGTGAAATGTAACGTTTGGAGTCTGAAATTAATTGGAACAATTTACTTTATTTTCTGTTTAAAAAAATTTCAGCCAATAATTAAAAATTAAGTGTTTGGAGCACACACATACATGCACACAGTATTTAATTTATTGGTACAAAACTGTTTAGAGCTGGACTTTTTTTCAAAAATGACCTTGCCTCCCAGGTTGACCCAGCCTTAAATGGGTTACCAGGTGGTATACTGGGAAGTAAAGGTGGCCGCCATGATGTTGACCACATAACCCACTGAGTGCTGATTATTCTATAAATATTGGACACTATATATGCCCAGAATGCCTGAAGGCGTTGAAGAGGGGCCTTTACTCTAGTGTACTATTTAGACTGTAGTGATGGCCCCTTTTCACACCAGTGATGCATAGGGCATATGATGCTAGACTCAAGTTTGTATTGACGACTCTGCACTCCATGAGTCATGCAGTCAACATCATTCTACTTCCTAAGAATTTTCTGAAACCCATGTTAGGCTGGGTTGACCTGGGAGCCAAGGTCAGTTTCCCCTATCTAAATCTGCTTGAGATTGTAGAATAAGGCAACATTGTTTCGGTTGTTTAGCTTAGACTTGTATTTTGAATAAAGCAGAAAAACAATACTTTTGTTCACTTACACACATAACCTACTCATCCCCTTGTGAGATGCAATTTTTCATTATTTTGAAACCCCACCCTGGCTCTTGCCAGGGGCCGCAATTTAGCCAGACCATAAATATGGTTTAATGGCTGAATGTGGTTTCTGGGACCTCTCCACTGGTGATCTTCATCCACATGGTGGCACTTTGCGTCATCAGGTGTTTATGGCTTGTGTGATGTCCTGGTAGGGTAAAAGTCTACTACTACACTTGTTCACTAAGAAAAGTAAATGTAGAGCAGCACTAGTAGTCTCACTGTGAATGAGACCAAACTGTCCATTCTATGTAGCTATCAGTTTGGTGTTCTAGCTTTTACGTAAGAATGTAGGGCACAGTTGATGTGAATGACATGTTGAGTATGAGAATAAACATCAGGACCAGGCACATCAGCACTGCATGTGTTTGTGTGTGTTCCAGGTTCCCACAGAAGCTGAGAGTCATGTGCCATTGTCTTGACCATGTGCTGAACCTTCGTCTGCCACCAGACAGCAGAAATGACACTGGCACATTTATTTTTCTTCGATTTTACAACCCATGTCTTAGTAAGGGATGCTTGCCATTTTCTGTTACCTTACATAGTGTAGGACTTTGGAGAGTTTATATTAAGCAGTTTGGTTAGACGCAACATTTCACAACTCTTCCTAATGAAATAAAAGGGTAAGGTTTCTGAAACTAATGAGCCGTCAAGAAGGTTTCATACTTTTGCTGTTATTTTGTTTGTATAATTTGACATATTGTCTTGTTGATATGTTGGTTGTTATTGCACATATTGTCTTGCTGACATGGTTGTTATTTCATATATTGTGTTGCAGACGTGTTTTTTTTTTTTGTTTGTTTTTTTGCATTTGCTTGTTGCTATTAACGTTTTACAGTTAGGTACTCATCATATGTTTTGTTTGTTTGTAGATGTTTTTGAATATATGTTGCTTAACTTGCTGGTTTGCTTTATATTTGCTGCATGCTGTTGGAATGATACACATTAACTGCTGAGTGGACAAGCAAATTTGTGTTCCATGTCTCTTTAACACCACAATAGGGCCACCACACATACAGAATAGGCACACATTAACTATCAGATACCTAGATACTGATGGTTGGAGCACACTTTTTTTTTGCTAGTCATTTTATTTAAAGTACACTGTAAAAGGGTGTATTTTTTGTTTTTAGTATCCAGAAGCCATGAGTTGTTAACCCTTTTGCTCAGTATTATGGATATCGCAACCTTTCAGCCTTGATTCCATTGTAAATACGGTAAATCTGGTAGAAATGTGGCTTTTCTGCCTACCCCTGGGAGTGAACCCGGACCACAAGGAGTTCGTCCCCTGGTCACCGCGCAATCCGGTTTAGCCAACTACGCTAGAGAGCCGGGCTAAAGGGTGTATAAATTATCAGATGCTGACCGAGCCGACTCCATGGGCCGATGACACACTTAGGACCGCGTTCACAGACAATATTTGTTGTTTGCTGTCTGCAGCGATCGTGGAGACTCTGTCAGCTGGAAACAGAAGTACACAATTGTGGCTCACTGGACCGTGACACACAGCTGCTATCATCCGTCAGACACACTGGGTACTGCCCAGTTACTGACCGTCACCATTCTGGTGATTTCTTCCATTGATTTGGTTCTGAAAGTTTAATGATCCTGCAATGATGCATTTTTTTGGGTAGTTTTCTTGAATAATTGGCAAACACTCGGTCTTAACTAGAGCTTCACTTGCCACTCGCTCTTACCTCTTATGGAGACATTCTCGTGGCCGATATATTCCACCCGTAGAATGCCCCTGGGCCCTACCTGACAAATGACAAGCTGCTGTTCTGTGTTTCTGTTAGCCCCTATTGTGCAGTGATGCTGGTTTCTGAATCAGTCTCTCATCTGTCCTGATGGAAAGTTAGTATGAACAGATGGACAGATATATTGATAACACACCAGTGTTATGTCATTACATTTTATTGTTGTACAACCAAGGTGTCATCCAGTCATAGTCTGGTGTTCCCACTCGTCGTATTCAGACCCCCACACGAACACTGTCACAGCTGGCACACAATTGAATAATAACATTTAGTGGCCTTTCAATCCATACATTTCACATACCCTGAGATATTGCATCTGAATCAAGGTGCCACGAAGATTCACAATCCCTCGATAATACATATCGGAATCATTCCTCTTCTGCCATTGCCATGCGTTCTCAGACCTCGTTCTGTTCTTCAACAATCACAGGTTCATCAGTCACTCGACGCAAGCAACCTTTCTCTCGTACGATCAAACACCAGCTGCCTTGATATCTCACTCACCTTCAAACCTTTCTCCCCTTTCTACTGGAAACATCCTTGTATTGCTGACTGTTACATATAGGCTAAAGGTGCTGCAGGCTAAGTCATACCTCAGAGTAGCTGCAGATAAAGAGCACCCTATGTATGAAGCTTTGGATGCATTGAAATGTCAGAGGCTTAAAAGGGGAAAAGCATGGATGGGTCAAGCAGAAGACACAATAAGACAAGTATGCATGCTGAAGAAGATTGGGCGGGGAGAGGAGTGGGTCAGAGTACCAGAGGAAAAGTCTGACTTGTGTAGGGTCATGATCACATTAAGTCGGGAGTGCAGAGAGTGGCCAGCGGGGACTACTGAGGTGGAAGTCATACATTTGATTCACGACAATTCTCATCCTGAATATCTACACAGATGGTTCTGTATTGAGAGGAAAGAGAAGTGCCTGGGGTTTCATAGGGAAAACCAGTGGAAAATCTTTATTGCAGGACAGCCTGGCATATGATAACACAACATCTAGCATGAGAATTGAGGTGGAGGCAGTCACTGTAGCTTGCCGGTGGCGAGAGAACAAGATACATACACCTGTCGTAATTGTAACGGACTCTGAAAGCATGCTGAAAAAGGTGAAGACAAGGATGCTTCGAGCAGAGTGGCAAGCTTCACTTGCAAGGTCACGGGTAGTGAGCATACATTGCATCTTTTCTCTAGGTCATGCCGGCATGGTGGGGAATGAACAGGCAGACAGACTGGCGGCTGGATCTGCACTGCTGGGTGGTGAATTGATTCATGACAAGACAGATGTGGTCAGAGCCCTTTGTGAACAAGTAACAAAGTCAGAAGAGAAACTAGATTATTATGGGCTGAAGAGAATGATGCACGTGGGTGTGACCAGAGGGTTCGGCTGGCACACTATGCTCAGAGGAAAAGCAAGACGGACGTACAACCAGACTACGACTGGCACCATTAGTATTGGAACTCTGCACTGGCTGATGGGGACAGAGCGCGAATGTGAATGCCCTGAATTATGTGATGTCAATTCTCAACTCAACTCCTGTTTTCCATGTGTGGTCACATTTCAACAGCTCAGTTAAATCCTGCTTGGGTTCTACTCGCTTGACTTTCCCCTGACCCACTTACGTCATATTGGAAACCCTTTGGGAAATCCCATCATTACAACAATTATTAATGACATTGCAACACTGTTTATAAAACTGACTTTAAATTAATGCATTTGCTGCTCTATTTTGCCATCTTGTTTTCTATGCTTAAAAAGTTTACACATTTGCACAGATTATTCATTTTACAAATGAGAATTTGCTATTCATTAAGCATAAGTTTGTAGTAGAGATTGTCAGAAGCTGTTCAGATAACAGTTGTTGATAATGTAAACAGTTCACGTCACTGTCTCTAAATCGAACCCAAAAGAAGCCTTCAGTGGAAGCCTTTCAAATCCACATAAGTGATATATGGCAAAGGAGCTACGGTTGCATAATCAGGAATTATAAATGACATTTTAAGAATCTTGAAATTTGTGAATCAAAAGTCTCTGTGTCTTGACTATATATTTATCCTCTAGTATGTAGTTAAATGGGAGCTTAAGTAGCACAGTGGCTGAGATGCTTGTAAAAAGTTCAAATCCTCACTGAGAGATTTAAAAAAAAAAACCCAACCCAAACTCCTGCTTAAAATAGATGTCAGTATATACCCTAGAACCAAAAAAAAAGTTGGTGAAGTCTGTAAACAGTTGGAGCCAACACCTTATACCCAGTATCTATCAAGGCATAACCCAGGACCTTTGCTTGCTTACTTAAATAGTTAAATAAAGGAGATCATAAATGCATGCTTCTGTGTTGGTTATGAGCTCAATCACCATGGAGGCAATGAATCATCAATGAGCCCAACCTGAAATTAGGAAATGACCAAGGAAGTAAAGGTGGTTGGCCTGACATTGAATTCCTCATCCATCAAGTGTTGTTTTGTGTGTATCAATCTGATTATGTCGAACATCAAATGTCCGATGTGTCTCTGGGCTAAAAATTGTCTTTTACTTACAAAATGGACTGAGAAATTACCGGTGCTTGTCTGAGTGCTGACCTCTCTTAGCTGCATATGTTATATTATTTTAGATGTTTACAATTGTGCATAATACATGATAAATCTGTGACCATGTTTTGCTTGGCAGCTACTGAATTGTGCCAGTAGAAAAATTCATAGCAGTATGGCAAAGAAAAACACTGTTTTATTAATGTAATAAATAAATTGACCTATATTGACCGACACTCATGAAGAAGTGGAGGGTTAGAAGGACACACTAGACAACATAATAATCATAATCTCTGCTTGTTTCTGTGGGTGCCGATCTGTATATGTCAGTTTACTTTTACTGTTTCTGTAGCCTCAAGGGTTCCTGCCTCCTTATTTTTATGAATATACCATTTAAATTTAAACTAGTATTTATTTCCTGTATCATCATCATCACCAAGTGCCTTGCCGACTGGCTTGGGCAATCATGCCTCTCCACAATCTGCAGTCTGCAACTGCATGTGTCAATTTGTATATGAACACCCCTCCACCCCTTTTTAGTTTAGGATATGTTTGTGTCAGCTTTAAAATGCTGCAACAAAGAGGGAAAACATGAGATGTTTTTGATCCATGAATATAATGCTGTATTACAACAGTTATCGTGGGAGTCCTCGTGGCGGAGCAGCTAAACGCTCACTGCAGATCGGAATTTCATGGGTTCGCTCCCTGGCAGAGCCGGATTTTTTTCAAAAATGACCTTGGCTCCCAGGTTGACCCAGCCTTGAGTGGGTACCGGGTGCAGTCCTGGGAAGTAGAGGCGGCCGGCGTGATGCTGACCACATCACCCATCATGTGCCAATTGGTCTATAAAAATATAGGTCTAGCCCTATATACCTTATACGCCTAAAGGCATGAAAAAGAGTCATTTTACTAATTTTTACTTACAACAGTTATCAAAGATGTTTAGTACTTAGACTTAAAATTCTAGTTTAGATTATGAAATCCCGAATTTGCACCAGTTGTCTGCATAGAGTGTGTTTAAGGTGCCGATCTGATTTCATACATTGCGTCAGTGATTTGCAGTGACATAATAGTTATTAGTTACTAGGCCTTACCAAGACATGCTCTAAATTCAGTGTTCAGCAATAGCAGGGTTTTGGGGTCTCTGGTAGTTCAGTGAGAGCGGGGCCGTGATAGCAGGCTTGCCGTATTCAAATTACCATCTGGACTCCTATGTTGACCCCACCACCCATAAAATGCTTATTGTTCTATAAAAATATTGGGATGGCATCATCTACAGTATGCACCTTAAGGCTTGGAAAAAGTTCCTGACTCTACCTTTGTTTACAACTCTGAGGTCAATCCACTATCATCATAAGTGGACACAAGATCATTTTCAGATTTGCTGTGGAATTTTCTGGAAAGAAGGATAATGGTTATCCCCCTTTCATTATGCAACTCATTAATTTTTTGGCAGTCTATCAACAATAGGGCTATATTTTAACCTTTTCCCTGTGTCACTTTTGCTGGTGCTTTAAGTGAACTCACTGTGGTAAAACACCACAAATTTCCATTTAATATATCTGTCTGACAAGATTGTTATTATTCTACGAAATAAAGTTCACAAATGCTGCAGAAATTGAGGTAAATGAAACTAAAGAATTGACAAAAAATAAGGCATGTGTTGTCAACAGTAAATAAGTGATAATAATGACTTGTCGCCAGGACAGCTGTTGACAACAGAGGAACAATAAAATAGGGACATATGATTTAAGACCAGGGTGAGACGGAGAAATAAAGACACACAGAGATGTGTGTGTGTGCATGCAACAGAGGAACAATAAAATAGGGACATATGATTTAAGACCAGAGTGAGACAAAGAAATAAAGACACACAGAGATGGGTGTATGTGCATGCAACAGAGGAACAATAAAATAGGGACATATGATTTAAGACCAGAGTGAGACAAAGAAATAAAGACACACAGAGATGGGTGTATGCGCATGCATGTGCAAGCACATGCGCTTGTGTGTGTGAAAGAGAGATATTTATTTTTGATTGCAATCAGCAATAATCTGAACAACTTATGCAAAATCTTTGGTACATATTTGATCTTGCTTTTTTGATTCTGTGACAGTAGACATAATGATATGTTAGGTTTACTTAAACTTTGACTTGTCTTGTTATAGCTTATTCTGTTTGAGAGTGTTTAGTCTACATTAGTGTCTAGTTGCAGCAAAATGTATCCGTTGAAATTAGTTGGGAGATAAAAGAGGTGAGGGAAGAAGGAAGCCCTCTTGTCAGTATGAGGTAGTTTGATAAGTTACAAAGGTCTAACACTTAACAATCCTGTGGGAGCATCTGCCATGTTATAATTTTTACTTAAATGTTTCTACTGGGGTTAAATATTTCTAAGTGACAGCTGAATAAATTTAAAATAAAAAGCGTTGAATACATTGGTTTATCTGCAACAAATAGCAACCGCAGTGGTTACGGGCAATGTGAGATATTATTTTGCTATTCGTGTTTGATGTATTTGAGCCCTATTCTTTAGTCATATTTAGGGACAAATAACTTCCAAATCTTAAGATTTACTACTCCACCTACAGATTTCAGTCTAGGCTCATAATCCAAAATTAGTTATGTTTCATAGGAACATAGTTGACCTGAAAATAAATACAGCAAAGGTAGACCTGATTTGGGAACATAAGTACACAATTCTATTTCAAGAATGGAGGGGGAGGCAGTCACTGCTGCCTTCCACTGGCTTGAGAATCAGCTATACACACGTAACTAATTGAAAGAGCATGTTGAGATAGGTGGAGACAGGCATGCTTCAAGCAGTGGCAAGCATCGCTTCAAATGTCCCGGGTAGTTAGCCTCCTTCTGATATTTTCTTCAGTTCATGCTGGTGTGTTGGAAAATGAGCAGGGAGATAGACTGGCCGGTTCTGCACCACTAGGTGATGAATTGATGTATGATAAGCTAGATGTTGTTAGGGCCCTTTAGAAGCGAGTGAACAGTACGGAGGTACAACTAGATCATTACGGTCTGAGGAAAATGGCACAGCGAGGAGTTACCAGGGGATTGACCGATGCTCAACACTTGAGGGAAACGCAAAGCCAACATACAATCAGTTACTGGTGCCATCGGAATTGGAATTCTTCGCTTGCTGCCAAAGATGGGGATTGAGCGCTTATGGAAGTGTCCTGAGTGCTGTGATGTCGATTCTTAATGCAACATTTTTTGTTTGTGAACATAAAACATTACCTATCTTGTGTATGCTGTGATAATACTAAAAATAAATCTTTACTGCAGAAAAATAACTGTTACGGATAGCACTCTCTGATTACGGCATTATCATTGTTGTCAAAACAGTATGCCTTATCTGTGATTTTTCCGCTGTGTTGTTGCTCACTTAGGTTTCCCGCGAAGCTACGCAGCATGTGTCACTGCCTCTATCAGGTTGTAACACAGCGCTTCCAACAAAGTAGTTCAGAAGCAGTCTGGACTGTCATTGGTACTGTGATATTCTTACGATTCATCAATCCTGCCATAGGTAACATTAGTCAGTTTTGGTTATCTGTTGTTGGCAGTATTCTTATGTTGTTGGAAACAGTTTTAGTTCCAGTTTTGGTTTCAATGATCTTGCATATAATTTGTTTGTAGTTGATTTTTCTTTGTTCACATTTGATTTTCTTAATTTTCTCCTTAGTGTGTAAAATCATTGTTATAACAAATGTGTGATTTCTTTAGTTTAGTATACAAGTTTGCCATATTTGAGCGCAGACAACAATAATTTGAATACTTTACTACTGGTCTACAGTGTATTTATGTCAGAAATGTTAGTGTACATACTCAATATTTCTTCATGTGAAACATTGTTGAATTGTTTATTTTATATGTAACACTTATGGTTTGTTGCCTTTTTGCTTCTTCCTCATTCTTCCTCAGAGGGATATCAGTTGTGTTATATCTGTTTTACAGTGAAGTTGTGATGTGTGTGTGCCTTCTGACATATCTAGCCTCACTCAGCATTTCAGACTGACATTTCCTCTTTACTGTGATCTTACCAGCAGACGGGGTAATACATTCTGTTTCCAGGACAACCACAGCTGAGTAGGGTTGGTCAATTCTTTTTGCTTGGTAACCACTGAAGTGTTTCTATACCAGTGACAATATGATTAAAAGTACACCTTTCTGCCCCTGCTCAGTTTGTCTCTCTGGGTAGGGATAGTCCATCCTTTTGCATTATCCACCTTCACCACATCTGCTTTATCAAATGAAGTTTTCCCCTTTTGGGTTCTGGGGCCTCATTTTGAGAGGGAAACAACAGTAGACCCACTGCCTGCATTTGTAAAAAATGAAAAAAAAAACTAAGGATTTTATGAAATTGAATGTGTTGGACAAAAAGGCACAGATATTGAGGCCTAAGTGTAAATCACAACAGATTGTGCCAATTGTGCCAACTGCCTTATTAAGGGAGAACACGGAGCAAGAAGCACACCTACCTACCCTGGATAGAAAATATCAGACCTGAGACTTAATCTATGCAAGCCATCCTGGGCATAACATAGCAGTTACCATTTTCTGACGCCTGCTCCTAAAGTCTGTTACAACTAAAAATTGTCTATCTGAACTGCCCTGTCTATGGGAAAGCTGTCATTGCTGTCTACACCATGATTCACTGGGTTATCCATAAACCAGTAATTTGTTTTTTCATCACTGCCTGTTCTCCTTTGTAGTGAGATCCTACTAACTGTTTTTTTTTTAAAATTGTTGACATGATTCGTCTTTGATGAATTATCCTTGATCAGCTGTTGCCTGTCATCACCAGCTATTGATTTATTCTGTGTGAAGTAATTAACCCTCCTAGCTAGGATGTATTGTTTGCGGTCACCTTACCCCTTTTTGCGCCATGTTCAAGTATGTCTGATAATAACATCTGTCAGCGCTATCCAGCCTGAATCCTTTGATATCACTGAGATTTGAATGTTTCTGGACTGCTCTAACTTTAAATTATGTTTCATGAGTGAGATGCATGCTGTAACTTCTAAGCCACTCCACAACCCTGTGAAGATATGTCAAGAATTCTGGAATCTGGCATGCAGCTTAGTTTATGAATGCATATGAATAAGTTGTGGCCAGTAAAAGCAGGGAAATAATTTGGACATGACATACTTTTGAAGTAACATGCCAAAAATACCAGGAGATGGGATGTTGGCATTGAGTGACTTGAAACAGGAAAGAAAAAAACTTTTTACAGATTTCAAGAATATTTAGTCAAGAAATAAAGCCCAGTACAAATTATATGTACCTACAAGTTCTCATTCCTGTCAGCTTGTAACATAAATTGGAAACACTTTGACAGAGAGAAAAAAAAAATTACCAGAAAGTTTGGAAGGAAGCCACCAACATAATTAAAAAAAACCATTATTAGCTATGCAACCGATGGAAGGTTATGGAGGTGCATGATTATTGACTTTGGCATTAATATGCTATTAACATTCCTTCATTCAGATAACAGCATTAAGAAAATAATAGCACTTTGAGTAATGTTTGCAATTACATTTTCTGCTAATTCAAAATTGGCAGCTGTCTTCTCAAGTAATACTTAACAGCACTTGTCTTCTGTTCAAGCACATATTTATTCTCTTCAGCATTTGAGTTGCATTTTCATAACCCTGTCAAACACCATCTGTCTGATTTATGTAGTCATGTTACTAATTGTGCTGTGACCTGTTGTTATATCGCACATGTAAATGGCCTGCATAACTTTTGTATGAATTTAATGTGTCGCAGGAGGTTGTTATATGAGCTTACATTCATTTAAAGTTTAAAAAAAAAAAACAAATAAGGAAAAACTTCAGTTTGTCATACAGAATTTATCAATATGATGCTTGTGTTGATGGATTTTGTATTTAAGAAGTGGAAAAAGTTTGATTACTATGTCAGGTCCTATGTTGATTATATTGTCAAATACCATCACAGTGAAATCGTAAGCAATTTAATTGAGCTTGATAAAAGTGCTAGCTTCAGCTTTACATATATATATTTGGTTAAAACTTGATAATCAGAGCTTTTTTGCAGTTTCTAGCTATGCTACATATATTTAATAACACTAGTGACCAGTGCTTTATGTCTTATGTTCAGTGTAACATGTATGTTGTAACATTTATTGTATATTTAATGACAAGTTAATTAACATGTTCTTGGGCTGTCAGCTATAAGAAAAATAATCAAATTAAGCATGTTATTTTTAACACTGTAAATTTAATGCTGTTTAAATAATTATATAATATTATAATAACAAACTAGCCAGTTAATTTTAGCTTTTCATTATAAACTTGCATGGAGAAATATGTGAGGGTGGAGGAAGGGAGAGTTGGGTGTGTGCTTATGAATGTGGGTGCGTGTGCAAATGTGTGAGTGAGTGGGTGTTGATTGGGGGGGGGGGGGGGTTATAATTTACTTTACTTTCACTAGGATGAGAAAAGTTCTCTCATGTAGCTCCACATGAGTAATTCTCTCAAACAATGTAATTCATTCTGTTGTGTGCAGGCAACAGTTAGTGAATGAATATATTTATCAGTAGTTATTTCAGTTGTTCTCCATATTTCTGCATCACGCATCAGTACTGATTTGATGTCAAAGTTAAATATTCTCAATTTGAAGTTTTAATTTCCTATAACTGCAACATATTTCTTAGTGCTCTCAAAGCTCCTCCTGTGTTCTATAGTTTTAAATCTCTGCCTGTCTTTCCGTCTTTGCTTATGTAGGTGTTCTTACTTATCTTGAGTTTTGGATTTCACAAAGTGAGGTTGGAGTATTTTTTTTGTCTGGTTTATTTTCATTAACTTTGTTTTCCCTCTGTAAATTTTTAGATCTGATTTTGTAATCTCATCAAAACTGTTTAATTTGTCTAGCATCCCATTTTTTTTAGTGGGATAGAAGGGAAATATTGTTAGTGGAAACCAGATGATCATGCTGTTCTGTCAGGCTGTGTTGAATTCTATTTCAGCTGGTAGTTCTTGCTGTCTTCATTATCCAGTCTATTGTCAGTAAGAGTAGTAGTGGTGACAAAAGATTTTCGGACACCTTTTTTCTGTTTCAAATATATCGGTTAGTTTTTCCTCTGGAAAAACTCTGCGTTTCATATCTTTATATTTGTGATTAGGTTAATTATTTTCTCTGGGATTCCTTTCTTGCCTCATCAATTTATACAGGAATTTGCTATTTATCCTGTCAAAAACATTTTCATGGTAGTATTCAAATACAGTTCAGAGTGGTGAGTTCATTCAATACTTCACCTTATTATTGTGCAAAATGTCCAAAAAATCTAATCAGTGCGGATCTAGGTAGTCAAAACCTGCCAATTTCATCCTCTGACTTTGTCCATGGATAAGAAAAAAATTGTTATAGCTGGATAGGATATAACTAGGAAATATCTAATAATAGCATATTTAGAATGTCATTGTAATGGAACCTACATGGTGCAGGAGATAGAGGGAGACCTAAAAGGACAATGAGAATATAATAATTGGAAAGAAAGAGGATTAATATGAGAAGGATAGTGAATAAGCTGCAAGTTATGGCAAAAAGGTTGGATGGCTTTATTGAAAGTCTTTGCTGCAGTGAGAAATAAAGTGGGAAAAGGCAGAAATCATCACTTAATGAACATTCATCATCATGTAGCAGGTCCTTTGCAGAACGTTGCTCTCATCACGGTCTGCCTGAAAGAAACTAGGTTTCTCGCCAGCTCTCCTGCCTCGTTTACTTTCATATTCAAGGAGTCACTTATATCCTGTGCCCATTTTCGTGTTGGTCAGCCCCTGCCCCTTCTTCGTGGTACCATGCCTTCTGCTATTATTTTTTCCATTCCGCCATAGCACTTGATATGAATTATCAAAATATTTCAGCTTCCGAGACAGGGTGCTGTTTATTAGCCAGTCTTCCTTGATGTTCAGATCTTTTTAAAATGTCACTATTTCTCATCTTTTTTTGTCCATAATATTATGAGTATCTTTCTATAACATTTCAGCTCAAAAGCCCCTGTTTTCTTTCATAACGACTTTCTTATGAACATTAAGATTTGAATATCAATTTTTACAAGAAAGGCATTGTCACTGTTCACATATTTTCATGTCCAGTTACTCATTTTAAGGTGTCCGCAAGGTAACTCATTGCTTGCTCAGGACAGGATTATTTAGCTAGGATTATAGATTCTCAGATATGCTGAAATAAGATATGCATATAAAAATATGGCAAGACTCAGTATCTATTCTGAGCTTGATCTGAATTTGCTTATCTTGATTGAAGTATGTAATCATGCATGTGTGCACAGCATGGGCTTTTTTCTCTCAACAGTTTCTCCATATGAATCTGGTATTGTGGAAGAGGAACCAACACCTCGCATCAAACGTGGACTCACACTGATGTGTAAGATCATGCAGAACATTGCTAATCATTTGTTGTTCACCAAAGAACAGCACATGGTTCCTTTCAATGAGTTTCTGAAGAATAATTTTGAGCTGGGAAGAAGGTATGTGTGTACAGTTCTTTTCGGTCTGTCAGCTCAGTTTTTATATTTTGTGCCCATTGTGTATCAAATGAAACAAAAATATATTTGAAAATTCTTAGAGAATTATTAAGTGCACATCTTAAGTGACTTCATCTTAGGTAAACAGACATCATCATCATCATCATTGTCATCAAGTGCCTTGCTGACCTCATGGGCAATCATGCCTTTCCACAAACTGCATATATCAGTTCATGTGTTGACACCTCCCCATACCATGACAAAAGGCACTGTTTTCCTCTGTCTCTCTTTCCACAGATCTTCCACTTGTGACAACATATTCTAGTTTCCCTCTTCTCATAACATCACCAAACAATTATGACTGTCTCTTTCTGATGTTTGTGATAACTTGTCTTCAAGCCCTCACCTCATTCAAAACATCTGGATTGCTCTTTTTAAATGTCCAACAAATTGTAAGGATCCTTCTGTACAAGCCACATCTCTGAGCCCTCAAGAAATTGTTCGGTTGTTTACTAATCTTCCATGATTCGCAGCAGTATGTTAAAACTGGCTCTATATAGCTTGCGAAAATTCTTTTTCTTACCTCCAGTGAGATGGATTTATTGCATAAATGTTCTTCATTTTATAATGTCAAGTTTTGGCCTGTCCTATTCTATTCTTTATCTCTGTGATACATCTTCGGTCAGATGCTATCCATGTGTATAGATACTTAAATTTCTGTACTTGTCCTAAATAATGCATTTGATTTTTATTATACATTTAGCTACTGTTTTTCTTTTCTTGGAAATTACCAGTTCCTGTCTTTCCCATTATTCAAACTGAGGCTCATTTCATCACTTTCTACCACCAACATATCTATTCTGTAGTTCTTTCTGACTTGTCACTATCAAGACGATGTCATCAGCATAACATAGGTTGTTCATGTTATGCCCATCAACCATAATTCCTGGTATATCCATGATAGATCTCATTATATATTCACTGTATAAATGAAAACAAATCAAGTATGCCTCCTTGTCCTACTCCCCTCTTTATGCCCTGAAATGTTCCCAAATTATTATTAATTCTTATAGCTGCTTTATGCTGCCAATACATGTTCTTTATAATTCGTAAGTCATTTTCATCAATGTTTAACTTCTCCAGTAGTTTATTTCCTCATGTTTCACACAATCAAATGCTTATGAATACTCAATGCAGCATAAGTGAAAAAAAAATTTTTTTTTAATAATTTCTATAGCTCTGTCAGTAATATATCCTACTTATGAATTAGTAAGAAATATATTTGGACTTGGAAACTGAAATACTTAAGCCAGATTAAACGCTGTATGGGTTTGGAGAGACTAGTAATGAAGGATATGGTTCTTATGAGAAGAAGCAGAAGTTGTCTGCACCATGGTGGACTCGGGATGTTTAAACATTCATGAGGCAGGAAGATTGCCAATGGATCAAGTGGATTTCCAGTGTGGTGAGAGCAACGTACTGCAGAGGACCTGCTACACGATGATGATTACATTTGTGACTAGATTACAAGATAGGTTCAGATAACAAGAGAGTAGTGGCCCAAAAAAAAAAAGCCAGTTTATTCTTCCTAAAGCAACCTTTCTTCGGGCATGCTTAACCAAATCTGTTAAATTTTGCTGGGATGTACTCATGAAATTTTAAGGGAGACTGGTTCATAGACAGCATCGCTTCTCGAAGACTGAAATACTTTGGCCATTAACTGCTAAAATGGTTTTAAGAGAACAGTAAGGGCATGTATGGTTCCTGGTAATGGGGGTGGGTGGGTGGGAGCACGATTGTGGACATAGAATATCAAGGATGTCCTGGGCATGAAAGTTCAGGATCGAGGAAAGCTGGCAAGGGCACTAGTGGCTTTCTGGAATGCGGTGCTGAGAGCAAAAGACGTGCTATGTGATGATGTCCATGCAATACTGATCAATTTTTGTTTTGTTTTTTGTTTTAAAAATTTTAAGTGGTATATTTGGGAGCACAATGTTTTATTTCACTCAACTCTAGAATAACAGTTAACTCAAAACAGAGTCTGTTGTTTACTTGTTGCTGTGTGAATATTTTGTGTAACGATACAAAAGTTGTGTTCGTAATTTATGTTTTACTGTATTTATGATACTGTTTTACCCATTTAAGTTGAAAGTTTAATTAACATTTGCACATGCTGACCACATGCTATGGGCAGAAATGTCGACATTTTATATCTAATGTTCAGTATGCATTCTAAAAATGCATTCTAAAAATGCATTCTAAAAGTGATACTATTTGAAAAGCATGTATCTAACACTAATGTATGATCCTCATTAGGTTAAACAGATTTGTGTCATTTGTGACGACATACAAACCAGTCAGTTAAAAAGTCACTATAAAATTATCATTGATGAATATTCATGACTGTAAATAAACTATGTCATATTTTACATTCTTCTTCTTCTAAGAAGAAGAAGAAGAAGAAGAAGAATGAAGATATTTTACATTACTACAAACCAGGAAAGCAACTGTTTAAAACAGACTAGAAAAATTCAGACATAATGCTGAAACTAAGAAGAGTGAGTCAAATACAGCTCAAACCTCATGAACCACACAGTGACAATACCTACTATCTCTATATTCTCTTTATGTCATTGCTGACACATAAGGCATTCCCAAGAGAATGTCCGTCTGTTGCTTATCTGCTTATGATATCACATTTCAGTTTATCCTCCTTCATTTCCCTCTTTACTGTCGCTCGCTCTGAAGGTTTCATAGGTTGTCAGATGGTTGTAGAATATTTTGTTGAATGTTGTAAATTGAGCAGAAATTTAAACAGTTTTTTTTTTCATTTGCAGATTTTTCACTGAAATCGCATCTGACTGTGAAATATTTGACCCTGGAAACCACAGTTTGTCTTTCATCAATGATGCAAATGTGATTGCCCTCCACCGTCTGCTTTGGAATAATCAGGAGAAGATAGGTGACTACTTGTCCAGCAGCAGGTATTATTTTCATCTTAGTAATTCTCTAACACAGTTTGTTGACTATACTTGATAAGGAAGAAAGGTGTGTAGTGTCTTACATACATTATTGTATGAGCAAGTTTGCTGTCTTTGATGAGATTTTAGATACAAAGTTCTGACACCTTTTCTATTTCTGCTGTTTTATAAATACAGCTGTAACATCAGAGGTGCCTGTAGTCAAGAATAGAGTGAAGCATGAATGTGTACTTGCCCCTGACCTCTTTGAAATATATTTCTCACTTTTTAAAAATTCATCTTTCAAGTATCAGAAGGCTGGTGTATTAGTCTATTCTCAGTGTGATTGCAGCCTCTACAGTGCTCCTAGACTGAAAGCCTGAATTAGGATTAGGAAAGTACTTTTTAGAGAGCTGCTCTTTGGGCATGATGACGCAGTAACCACCTACTCAGAGAAGGAAGTACAGTGTTTACTGTCTGCATTCGCTTATGCTTGCTGCAAATTTGGACTAACAATCAGCAGAAAACAGGACTAAGATTATGGTGCCTGACCTGCAGTCTGCATTAAAGGAGAAGAGCTGGAGACAGGTGATTGGTTTGACATGTCTGGGATCCACAGTGAATAACAAATTATTACTGGCCCAAGAAATCCAAATCAGGATAGGTAAGGCAGCAACAGCAATGAGCAGATTTACAAAAAGAATTTGGGAAAATAGAAAACTCACGATTAAAACCAAAAAAAACTTGTTCATGAAGTGTTTTCAGCAATCTTTTTTTACAGCCGTACACTTGGATCAACTTATTTGTACCAGGAGAAACAACCAAAAAGCTTTTGTATGCGACACCTATGAAGAATAAGTGGCAAGACAAGATCACAGAACTGAGGTATTGGAAAGAGCAGGTGTCACAATAGTTTTCTCACTGCATTGTCTCCAAAGGCTTAGATGGCTAGGTATCACTTGGAGGACGGAAGATGATAGATTCCTTTAGGACGTCCTCTTTGGTGAATTGCAGATGGGTAGCAGATTTCGAGGCAGGCCTTTGATATGGTAAAATGATGTGGGACCTGAATGATATAGGTATTGAGGTGGATTCATAAGAACAAAATGCCGAAATGTGTTACATGCAGGGAGAAAATCAGGAAGGGCAGGGGAATAAATGAGAAAATTATTGCAGGTAAGTTGAAAGCTGAATGTCTGAGAAGAGGCACATTTATTACCTACGATGGCAACAAGGGTCCTGAAATCCCATTCTATTATTGTGGAAGACTTTTCTTAACGTGAGTATATCTCACTAGTCACATTCACCATTAGCATACGCTGTGATTTCTGTGGCTCTCTATGTAGCACAGTATAAACTTCTGGAAAGGCGTTGCCAGTAATAAATATATCCATTTTGTTCATCTGTTTTCTGTTTATACATAATCTTGAAAGTTCTGGCTGTTTTCTAGAAGTTTTAATTGTCCGCTGTATAAATAGTTTCTCTGTTCCATTTGGGTTCATGTCAGGAAAATAAAAGGATAAACATAAAGAGCACCCTTTAAAAAATAATAACTGTTATAATGAGAAGCAGACATTTGGTCTAACGACTGTTTCGGTTAGCACTGCTTGTTTGGAATGAAATACTTTATTATTTTTCAACAATTTCCTTAATCTAAATATATTTATATTTTTAGTCATTTTATGCACTGCTTTTAAATTCAGATTGTACATATTATATAATTAATGTGTTATTCTGTTTTGTATTTGTTGTATTTTCTTTTGTTTTAACATATTCTTGATGCCAGTTGAAACCTGCTGGCGGTTTGTCCTATATTGAAATATTAGACTGTTTTGTCATGATTATTATTAGTTAACAAAACAGATAGACCATTTGTCACTCTATATCTTGTGTGTTGCTATCTTTAACTTTTAAACTGTCCGGGACACAGAGCCTCTACTGTATTCTGCATGTTATAAAAATTCATGTTTTTGTTGTTGCCTGTTGCAAGAGTCACATTGTGTTCTCTTTATAAGAACACTTTAAAAGCAGTTCAGTTTCTCTTCTTGGTTCCTTGAGCAAGATTTAATCCGCTGCTTGCATGCTGGGCTCATCATAGTTTAAGGCAGTATTGAACCAGATGGTTCCCATCCCACCTGGCGAGCCAGAACTCTGTTAGCCTCAGAACTCAGGACCCCAGTTTTCCGCAAGCTTTCGATAGATGTAATATCCACAGCTATGAATATCAACATCTGTGAAGTAAATACTATGACTTGCATCCAATGCCTTTTTTAGACCCTGGTGCTGAAAGGCAGAACAGGACTAGAGGAGATGAAGTTTAAAAGCATTTCTCATCATGTATTCTGTAACCTTTTTCCTATATGTTTACTGTCATCACAAGTTTACAAGGAAGTGACACTATAGCTTGTCTAAAACAGTGTCTGTTATGTATTTGTTTTCATGATAGTAAACTCATATTTGCAGTTTAGCTCATAGTTAGAAATCCACACTTATGTGCAATTGTTTCTGCTGATTATGAAGTGCAGAACAGAAATAATTATGGCTTTGGTCACCTTTTCTAAGAGTGCATGTTGATTGTAGTTACATTTAAAACATATTTCCACACTAATCTGTTTTGTGATATAACCGTCTGCAATATTACCATATCATATATGATATAATAATCATATAATAACCAGCTGTATATTCTGACTGAAATTTAAAACCGTAGCTGTGTAGTTTTGAAAAGGTGGAAAGTGGAATCAGGCATTATCAAAATAAAACTATTGGTATTATTAAAAAAATTAAGCATGTTTTTATGTATAATTTTTTTTAAAAAAAAAAGGTAATTTGAATGTTACAGAAACTCGTTAAAAAATTTGGTTCTTTCGTAATATCCTACCCCAAGTGACGTCACAGGACAGTCCAACATTTTCGAGGGTAGTAAGATTGGGTTTCCCGGCTGCTGATGCTTTTAACAATCTCAAAATATCTAGAACTGGCCCTAACCTCAACCAAACTACCTCCCACGAGAGAGTGCAGCTTAGGTCCCACGACTGCATGCAGCCTAGGTCCCACGACTACATACAGCCTATCTACCACCTCCTGAAATTTTAGTCTGTCCTGTGACCTGTGGATTTCCCCTGTTTAGGGTAGGATATTCGGAAAGCACCACAAGTTTTTAAGTCCAGTAAAAAAAGATTTGAAAGTTTCTGCTTGAAAATCATAATCATAATTTACTTTTTTTCTTGTTTAAATAAAAGTGAATGGATACCATTTCCTTGCCATAACTTGGGATATAGGGTTAGGCACAGGTTTTTTCTTGATCTAGTGTCTATTTTGTGAGGCTGAATTGATGCAAGCACTGCGTGGTCGTGAATAACACAACTGAGTCACTCAATCAGCATCAATCTTGTTTCCTTATAGAAATGTGAAATCGGTACCTTCTTTTATATATAAATCCTCCTTGAAGTTTCTAGAAACAAGAGACAAAATGATACTTTCATATTTCCATAATAGCATACATTTGGTTGAATGATTGCCACCTTACACACGGTTTAAAGTCAACAAGTTACATTCAGTATCACCACATTCCAGTATAGTAATTTTGTAACAGTCCCATTGTAAGAGTTACACGAATAATAGTTATCAGGCAAATGAAATATAAAGGTGGATTCTGACAAATTACTTGTATTTCACACCTTCATATAGAGCCATGTTGTTCATATATTTAGGTTTCTGAGACGGTGTGTTCTGACTAAAAGTTTCAGGGGGACATTGTTTTGCTCTATTTATAAACGTTTGATTAATCTAATATTGCTTTTGACTTCACAATGAAGACTAGTTGGCATGGCACACCCATAATTAGATCATTGCATTTGTCTTGCCAGCCTGATGCTTCTCTTGTTACCATCTGTGACATTAGCATGCGTGTCATATATTCATGGTACTAAATTGTTTAACAGTCTTCTTTGTTTTATACTTCAGAGTGCATAATAACACACCTGTTCGTCAAGCAGTTTATTAAAAAAAATAATGTTTAATAAATCTCTAATTAAGGCTATGTTGGTTATATCTTCCATATCATTTTTATTTGTTCAATTTTCTGAGTTTTTTAATATTCATATGTGTTATTAAGGAGGAGTGTTTGGCTGTCATTCGAGAGAGCCAGATTTGAATCCCGATAAGGTGATGGATTTGTTCCGTTGGGAAAAAGATAAACAAAATCCTAATCTGCAGAGTTCCTGGTGACTGCACTAGTCATGTGGCCCTCAATCCTCGGGCCCTGGAGCCTCCCCCACTTCTATACTACCCCAAACATTGGCACATACACGCAGTCAAGACATTGATTATTACTTACCTGTTGTGACGGGATGTGACACATCCTGCTTGTATTTGTGATTTATGTAGTCAAGCCATCATATGATTAGCAGTGTCATTTTCAAAGAGTTGTGCTTGGTGGGGACTTCAACCTTGAGCATTCTTTGTAATACATATTAACAGGCCAACAGTGTTGCAGCAGTTAGATTTAGCCATTTTCAGCTGTTCTCTAAAACCTTTCAATTTGGTATGAGAACACTAGAAAAAAACACCAGAGATGGTAAAAAAACAAAAAACAATAACAACCAAGAGCTTATCCTATGTTTGCCAAAATTAACCTACCTGTATAAAAGACACTGTGGTTGCCTCAATATAACACATACAATCACTGCTAGATTACTATCTCACCATTATCTTTACAATTGCTGGTCCCAGGCTTGGATGAGAAAGAAGGAGAGTTGGGTTTTAGACAAGTTTCTCCATCCTGTAAAAAAAAAACTGTAGACTCTAAAAAACACTGCCTCACTTGAAGGAAGTAGCTCAGTAGACCAAGAAGACAGTGGAGATAATATCCAGGCAGACCTGTAATCATTTGTAGACACTAAGGGACGGGAAAGAGAAGACCAGTCACAGAGGTGAATGAAGGTGGGTTGGTCTCGGAATGCTGACGGAGAAGAGTTTTAAGAATTTACACGTCTTAGCATTCTAAACAACTTCATAGATACTCCACCTTCAACAGGAAATAGGATAAGGCATTGGTGATGATTGTTACAATTAAATGCTGATTGTAAACACATTAAATTTGTCTCTTCATTTATCCCTCCTTGCTGAAATCGTACTCAAATCCAAGTTCAGGTTGCTTAAATCTATGTTTCACCATCTGTTATTATGACTGTAACTATCAGTCATTCATACACAGCGGTCATACTGTCTCCCTTGCCTGTTGTAGTGTTCCAACTAAGGATACTGTCCAAGCCAATAGACCCACTCCCTCATTCGCTCACAGCTTATTATGACAAAAATTGTACCTTACATTCTTTTATAACCGGGAAATGTTTATGCTACTCATGTCACATCTGTCTCTTTTGATCGTTTCATTGTTTAGACTTAAATCAGACCTACAATTGTCCCAGTGATGGTTACCTCAAAGTTGCGATAATCTCAGCCACCTCCAGATTTATACTTGAGGTTGTACACCTTGAGATTCTCCTCTGCCTAGCAATTGCCTTCTCCGTGAAGCCTGCTAAGAAACCCCCAGCCATATTTTCTCTACAGTAAAAAGTCTTTATGTTAATTGAAAAGTTTCTTTTGTGTTTGATAATTTGAAATAATCTTAGAATTGTGTATTGTATTTTAGGTGTTAACAATTTCTTATTAGGTTGTGGCAACAAATGTATGATCAGTCATATTCAGTAAATTTTTGCATTATTGCTCATACTGGTAGGTGCTGGGCAAACAAGTTATTGTTATTTGTACTGTGACAGACTGGGAAAGTATACTTTAAAATTGTGGCAGACTTATGAATTATTTAAAAAGCTGTAAATTTTTTTTTATATTTAAATTACAGTTGATATCATTAATATGATCTATGTAGCTTACACCTCCACATGTTTTCATTTGTTTTTCCATCCTCTTACCCTCCTTAGCTTGGAGGTTCTGACAGAAAACTTTGTTTGTGAGCCAGCTGAGGGCCAGCAAAGATTGTATGTATTGAATATTAACTGCGAATGGGATATAAATATGAAGTGAATTCAAATGGAAAAATATCATCAGCAAACATTGTTTTTTTTTTTAAAGCTTGTGTTTAATACTTCAAAGAAATATGTAAGTGAAAATATTTTAAATTTGGCTGTAAAGCAGATGGAAGTACAGCACAGTAATTAAAACTGATATACAGACTAGTGTCCTTATCTAACAGAAAGACAAAGCTATTATGAATTCACTTCATATTCTCATTCTAGTTTACCTGTGTTGTGGGAAGCCCTGTGCTTAGGAGAGTACACGTGCTTATAATTAGTAATGTGTATGTGATCATAAGATATATATATAGTCTAGCTTGATGTGAGTCATTTCAATGTAATTCCCATTTTAAATGGTTATCACCTGCATGAGGTTCAGTTCTAGAGAGATGCTCTTTTAGAATCTTATGCACGTTTCTGTTTTTAAAAAAAGCAGTCAACCCTGACATCACTATTAAATGCTTAGTAATAGTCAACACTGGCGTGGTATCCCTTCTGTTTGCATATTAAGGTTTAGATGTTTTAATGAGGTTTTTTGTTGTTGGAAAGGATAGTTTGTTGATTAATTTTTTTTATAATCTAATGAAACACAGCTGGTACACATATTTTGTTCATGCATATATATCTTTTTTCCCTCTATGTGTTTTTGTCTCCTCTCTTCACCTATGTGTTTATGCTGCATAAATTATTACAAAGTTAGTGAATACTTGTTACAGTTTTACACACTCACGCATACACATATGCATGCATGTTGTAATCATGTAATTTTAAAAGACTTTTTTCGCTCTCATTCTGTCTATCTCTTGGCACTGTCTTCTTTCTGTCCCTCTTTATCTGTCTCACTCTCTTCTTTCCATTTAACCCTTTCTCCCTTCCTCCTTTTACACGTATGTGTGCACATGCATGCACACACGTGAACAAACATTTGCATATTAAGATCTGGATATACAGTACATAGTTAATAAATGTTAAAAATTTAGTGAAAACAGGTTATTGCAGTTTTACAATTATTTATGTTATAATTTTACCATTAATAAGACCTCACTGTTAGAATTCAGCATTGTATCCCAAAATGGACGGACATTTTTGGGTTGGGTTGTATTGCTTTTCAAGACTTTACTTTGGCTATAATTTTTGCACTTAGAATTCTCCTAGTCTTGTTCCTTTTCTCTCTCCTTTTTAATTCATAAAGTTATGGTACTGAAATATTATACTGAACTTGTACTGCTGTAGGGCAATATGAATGTGCATCATGAAGTAGGAGTCATTTGAAAGCAGCGGTGATGAGGTTTTTGGGACACATTTTGTGGACAGCCAGAGTAACTAATGGAGTCGCCGTGGCGGAGCAGCTAGACACTCGCCGCGGATTGGAAAGTCATGGGTTCGCTCCCTGGCAGAGCCAGACTTTTTTTTTTAAATGACCTTGGCTCCTAGGTCGACCCAGTCTTGAGTGGGTACCGGGTGTAGTAGGGAAGTAGAGGCGGCTGGCGTGATGCTGACCATATCACCCATCTTGTGCCGATTGGTCTATAAAATATAGGTCTAGCCCTATATGCCTATATGAAGGCATGGAAAAGGGTCCTTTACTTACTTTTTTACTTTTACAGAGTAACTAAGAATAGTTTCATGGAATAGACTGATGAAAATAGAACAATAAATGCAGCCATAAGAAAACAAAAAAAGTTTTTAGTCATGCAGTGAGAGCGAGACATTGGAGATCATTATTATGACTGGCTGAAGAGAGAATCAGAAAACTTGAAATGATTCTCTATGATCTGATACAAGAACTTGAAGGGGTGTCATCAACAGAATGGATCTAGATCACGAAGGGCTGAGGTCCATGAAGAAACTTGAAGCTTATGCCATCTGGCAAAACACATGATCATGATAATAAAGATCCATAACTAAGCTTTTTCTTCTCCAGCTGCATCCTGAGCCCTTGAGGTTCATTGCAGCAGATATCACACACCTCCATTCACTATAAATAATTAGTTTTGTTTGTTTGTTGGGCACATTCCCAACAATTTATGACAGATGACGTTACAGGACAGTCCAATATTTTTGAGGGGTTAAGAGGGGGCTTTTCCGCTGTCTGTGTGTCTTCCAAGGTGTTGCCAAGCGTTGCCAAGGTTTTGGTGCATTTCTTGCATCTCTGCAGCCACTTGTTTTGTAGCGTCATCTCTCCAGCGACGACTTGTGTGTACAGTCTTCATCACCATGAATTTTCTCAAATTAGCATCGATGCCTGCTGCTGTGATCGGCGGAGAGAAAAAAACCATTGTTGAAATTTATGAAAGTCTGTTTGCGTGGTGGAAAAATCACGTGTGACAAGTGTTTCCACAACAGTGGGTATTTGGTGACGTCTGAATCTGGCAAATTCTTTATGCTTAGTGTTCCGGACCAAAAAGCAGAGATGCTTCTGCCGATCATTAGCACAAACATAAGACCTGGCACTACAGTATTCTTTGACCTGTGGCGTGCGTACAATTCAACTGACAATATTCCTGGATTGACGCATCTCACTGTCAGTAAAACTATCAATTTTGTTGACCCTAGCACAAGTGCACATACGCAAAGTATCGAGCGCATGTGGAGGTCGGCAAAGGAGAGAAACAAGCATCAGAATGGCACATACAGATACTTATTAGAGTCTTACATGTGTCAGTTTCTGTGGCATAGACGCTCTAAATGTGCAAGTTGCGATGTGTTTGTGACCATTCTGGTTGACATTGTTGCATTCTGGCCACCAGAACAATAGTCTGTCGTTTCTGCTGCTGCCACAACAGCAGGTGCCCCATTCCAACCTCTCTCCAGATCCACTACCGTGTAAAATTGTTCTGATTGTTAATTCATGCTTGAATTCAGCAGTACACATTTAGGATGGTTGGCCCTTTTTAGGGCCACCCCACTATACCCCAAATTGGCAATTGTCCAACTGTACACTGAGTTTCAAACAAATAAATTGCAAAACAGCAACAACAGAAAACAAAAAGACCTCAAAAGATCTGCAACCTAACCCCAACCCACCAATGTCCCACGAGAGAGTGCAGCAGCTTAGGTTCTCCTCTCCAGCAAAAAAAAGAAAACATCCACAAAAACTGCATCCTACTGATTGCACCAAACACATAGAAAAATGCACACCAAAATCAGACAAATGCACATAAAAAAACAGTACAAGATGCAGACTAAACTGAAAACTGCACAACACAAAACTGCATGGCAAATACTATACAACGCCCCCTGAAATATTAGACTGTCCCGTAACCTGTGAATTTCCCATGTTTGTTTTGAATTATTGTAATAGAACTGTTTTTTTTTAAATCTTGCAATTTCTTGTTTCGCATAGTTTAGTTTGAATATTTGAAAACACACACCTTACACCAATATCATTCTTACAGTCCATGCTGTGTGGTGTTTGTAGGGACCACAGTTTCGGAAATTTGCTATCTTTTCGACAATTTCCGTTACCATAGAAACCGTTTAAAACTTGTTTCGGAAATGTCGGCTGGGGTTTCGGGATGGGTCCTAATCTCTCATGAAATTTTGCCATTGGTGTGATTTTCACCCACTCTAAATAGCTGAAAACGGCGGGAAGGAACCCGATTAACAGCGCATGTCTACGACAGCCGGACATTCTCTGTTTTTCTGTTAGTCTATCAGTTTGATTGAAAATAGCGGTAAATTCGAGGTTGGCTTTAGGCTTAAACATTACCAGTTGTGGTAATGCTAGTTACAATTGAATTCTCCGTCCAATTTTACATTTGCATATTAAATTTTTTTCCCCGACTCTGGCTGTTTAGATTTACAGTGACATTTTTTAGGCAATCGCATGCGGCTGAGTGAGCTGAGTCTCACTGCCTGCCATCTTGTCCAATGACAGTCCAATGTCAACAAAGCCGATAATGAACTGCGCAGTAGGTTGCGCAGTAAAAAACTTCTTGTTTCTGGGTCACAAGTTTTAGCAGCTGTTTCTTACATCTCATCTCCACAAAAACCTACATATCTCAGCTCAGAAATGACATACAAGCCTAAATGAGGTACCATTGGAAAGAGATTGTTTACAGCTATCTAACTGTGCTGGTTTTATTGGTGTAGAGGGCATTTTAAAAATTTGACTGAAGTAGCTAGTGTTTGTAGTCATGCCTATCCACAATCTTCAGTCTTGTGTACTTTCACCCAATTCTGACAGGGATGATCTTCAATGCCATGATGTCAGACTATCCAGCATCTTCTCTGTCCGTCTCCCTTTGTCTCTTTTCTCCTCCCACTTTCCTACCATCACAGTATACTTCAGTTTTCTCCTTCTCAGGACATGAGAAAAGAGTATAGATTGACTGCTGATGTGGGCAGTCAGTTTTCTTCTTGAGCAAGTTTCTTTTAAGACATATTCATTGCTCTCTTTTTTTTTTTTGGGGTGGGGGGAGGGATTGAAATATGTCCAGGGTGTTGACATTGTTAATCCTAGTTAGTTAGTTAGTTAGTTAGTTAGTTAGTTAGTTAGTTAGTTAGTTAGTTAGTTAGTTAGTTAGTTAGTTAGTTAGTTAGTTAGTTAGTTAGTTAGTTAGTTAGTTAGTTAGTTAGTTGGGTTATCATCATTGTTAATCCTAGTTAGTTAGTTAGTTAGTTAGTTAGTTAGTTAGTTAGTTAGTTAGTTAGTTAGTTAGTTAGTTAGTTAGTTAGTTAGTTAGTTAGTTAGTTGGGTTATCATCATTGCACTCCGGACATGTCCATAGGTGCTCAGATCCTCCCTCAGTATGAACCCCAACGTCCGATGCCAGTACCAGTTCTATGTTGATTAACAAGTCTTCTGGTGTGCGTCTCATTTTTTGCTATGCCGCTCTTAATTTCCAAGTCTGCCATTCTGGCGAGTGATGTGGATTCACTGCACCCAAAGTCCTCTATCCTTCCCATTTCTTTGAGGGCATTAATAATAATATCAGCATGATCCATAGGCTGACTGTCTGTAATTAGATTAACAATAACACTTATAATGTTATTGTTAATCTATAAAACCCCATCTCTGCCACTTTCACATAATTTGTCACTAGTTTGCCAACTGTTCATGATTCACTTCTATATATCAGGCTAGGATTTATGTACATTTCATGAATGCTGTTTCTCACTTCAGTTGACAAAGAAAGACTGCATAGAATATTTTTCATTTTGTGAATTGCTGCCTTTGCTTGAGATATTCTACATTTAACTTCTTCTGTCTACTCCTAGGGTACCAAAGTACTTAAAATATATCAACTTGCTTGATGATTGTCACATTTACTTATATGTTGCAGTTTCTTATTTTTTTCTGCTCTTTAAACTAAGACTCATGTTCTGACTTTCTGTTATAGTTATTTATATTATTCATTTTTTGTGGGGCCGCGTTAGCACAGTAATTAGGAGACTCGTTTTCAAATCCAGCCACGACTCGCTTCTGGGGTAAATAGAAGAACGTCGCTGTAGCTACGATGTTTCGTGCGGACGGCAACACAGATATACATTGGCTTCTTTCTGTGATATAGCCAACAGGATATAGATGGGCTTCTTTCTGTGATAAAGCCAACATGATATAGATTAGCTTCATTTTGTGATAAAGAACAAGATTGGCTTCATTTTGTGATAAAGATCAAGATTGGCTTCATTCTGTGATAAAGATCAAGATTGGTTTCATTTTGTGATAAATGCCACATGATACAGATTGGCTTCTTTCTGTGATAAAACCAACATGGTGCAGATAGGCTTCTTTCTATGATAAAGATATAGATTGGCTTCATTGTGTGATAAAGATATAGATTGGCTTCATTATGTGATAAAGATATAGATTGGGTTCATTAACAGGAAAGAATAGCAAAGTTTAAACCAGGTTGCCAAATGCTACCATTAGCATATAGGAACTCTTGCTTGGCCTCTGAAGAAGGGGACATATCACTTGTAAAAATGTCCTGAGAGAGTGATGTTAATTCCTTTCCAATTCATTTAGTCATAAACAGAATCCTTGATTTCAGAAAATGTTCACCAGATATCCCCATTCTAAAGTCTGCCATTCTGTTACAGAAGGTTCATATTCCGTTATCTATACCCATAGTTGAGTTGGTTTGTTAGTGCTTTATAAAGCTTAGTTGACATGTGACCACAAAAACATTGTAGACTTGCAGCAAACAACTTCACATATGAGGATTACAGTTTTACTCAGTTTTAAAATTAGATTTATGAAATAAATAAAAGGGTATTAGGAAAAACCCTAATAAAGGCTGTTGAGTGTAATTTGTTTAATTACAGTCATCCTAAACATTTAACTGAAAAAAGCAAGGATGTCTGTCAGGTAGAGAATGTTTCTAATAATGGTAGAAGTAGTCCTGTTACATTAAAGTTTTGTAGTTAAATGTTTCAGAGTGTCAGAATTTGATCCCGCATAGAACCTATACATTTATATTCAGCTGGAAACAGATTCTTCATTGGGACCAGAATATGAATGTTTGTAAAAGTAATGCAGGATTACTGAAACTTTCCATTAAGTTGACATATAAGATCATCAGTGAATTTCAGCAGCAGTGCACTTGTGTTTCTGTTCCTAATTAAATTAAAGTAATTGGTTTTATAAACTAATTTTATTTCTAAAATGTTCTAAATAAGTCTAATTATGCTCTAGATAAGTTTAAAAGCTTCTGCTTCAGTCTTAAGGTTATTGCTAAATTTGCCACAAAGTGGATATCATGTGGTAATTTGATGAGAATGCTAGTCCAACCATTTTTACTTTCACTAATGACCTAGCTATCAATGTTGGCATGTCTCTCATATGGTTAAAAATGCTTCATTAATATGTATTTAAAAAAATATTTTGTCTGAGTGTTTTTTGTTGTCAGTGCCTGTTATAAGCAATTTGAGTTAAGATATGCACCTTTTGTTTTTGCTTTTTCCACAGTGATAATTGTGTTGTCTCTTTGGTTGTTGGAATTAAACTTATTAATAAAGATTGGGGGGGGGGGGGGGGGTGTTGCTTGTCTGTTTATTTAAATTTTTTATCAGGTCGTTTCTTCTGTTTCATAAGCTGATTCATTGACCCTAGTTTTGTTTATTTTTCATAGGTAATTTATAATTTGTATTAGTTGATTTAAGAGTATGTTTAATATGAACAAAATTTGATTTAGCTGCCAAAGACCAGGAAATGATATTCTTGTCCAGTTTTACTTTTAACTTTTCTGATATGCAACTGTTTTAAGAATTTAAGAATATTTGTATCATCTCTTCAACCAGCATCCACCAGTTTTAAGATACACGCTCAAAGCCATTCATCTTGGTCTTGATCTTTGTAATCATCAGGTTGTATCAAGTATATTCTTCTTCCTGGTGTTCGACATGTAGTATACATAAGCGCAACACACGCCATTTTGGTCTTTGATATCCTTGAATGATTTTTCATATTTTAGCTTGTCTGATTTCAGAATACTGCCACATGTGAATCTTATAACCCAGTGGCATCGTTACATGCAAGAACCATCTGTATCTATAATTTAACTATTTACAACTTCTGATTTCTTTCTGGGAAAGTGGAGATCATAAAGTGCTCTGAGTAGCTGATGGAATGGTTTTCTGTGCAACTTGTTTCAAGTGTATTCCTCTGTCCCTGCCTCTGGGACTCCCATACTTGATAATAGTGCCAGTCTTCTGTCAGTTTCTAGACCAATGGAACCATCTTATATTGGACTGTTCCATGTTAGTCTGTAAAGCAGGTTTGATCAGCTAGACTTTGTTCTTATATCTGGATATGGACCGTGTCCATTTTTGACACTTTCATAAACTATGTTTTGAAATTTGTGTGTGTGGATGATCTGAGAATTTCTTCAATTGTTTTCAAGCATGCTTTTATTTTTTAAGAAAAAGACGCCAGTACTCACCTACTCACCATGAAGTGTCTGTTACAGTAGTGCCTACACTTTTATCATATCCTCTGTTGAACTGTTGTCTATTCTATAGACTGCTTCTTGTTTTTGTTATTCACTGCAGAATGACATCCTCTTAGCAGCCATGGCTTAACATATTTTTTAGGGATGATGTGAGTAAGAAGCAGTTTTAATACATGTACAAGGAGAAAAGAACAGGTGGGATTTAGGAGAAATAGAAGCTGCACAGATGCAATCTTCCCACTTAAACAGTTAATAGAAAAGAACATTGAATACAATAAAAACTTATTTGTGGCATTCGTAGACCAGGAGAAGGCATTTGACAGTCGACAGACAATTATTATGGAAAGTAATGGCAAGATATGGAGTAAGCGAACACCTCATCGAAGTGTGCAAAAGTTTATACAGGGATTGTAGAAGTGTAGTTAGAATAAATCAGGGAACATCTCGTCCATTCACAGTAACATCTGGAGTAAGACAGGGGTGTGTCTTATCACCACTGCTGTTTATCACCTACATCGACAGTATATGCAAGATGCCAAGCCTATGAATGAAAATGTTATTAAGATCAACGAATTACTCTTTGCAGATGACCAGGCCTTGATAGCAGATACAGCCATGAAATTGCAACAACATCTAATATCCATGAATGAAGAATGTAAAGCAAATAATATGAGAATCAACACTGAAAAGACAGAAGTAATGTCAATAGGAAAAAAGAAGACGGATCAAAACATAGCAATAGAGTGCAAAGGCATTAAACAGGCATCTTAGTTTAAATATCTGGGAACTACATTTACCCAAGATGGGAAATTGGATAAAGAAATTAACATTAGATGCAGTAAAGCAAACCAAGTATTGGGACAGCTAGCTCCCCTCTTACAGCATAAGACAATCCCAATCAGCACAAAGAGACATCTTATTCAAAGCATATTTATTCCAACTCTGTGCTACCAGTGCCAGACATGGTCACTCACAACAAACCATTAAAGAAAATTAGTAACCATGGAAATGAGATGTCTGAGAAGTGTTGTGGGAGTGACCATAAGAGATAAGATCAGGAATGAGATCATAAGAGAAAAAGTCGGCACAGAACCAATTCTAAATTACATACGAAGACAGCAAGTGAAATGGTTTGCCCACTTAGAGAGAATGCCTTGTAACACCATACCATACAAAGCATACATGGAAAGAGAAGAAGGACGTAGAGCACGAGGTAGACCAAGAACAATATGGAAGGATAACATCAGAGAAACTCTACAACAGCACTATGTGCCTATGGTCGAGGCCGCCAGAAGAGCTAGAGACAGAACCTTATATCTCCCTCGACACCCACAGTGGTAAAAGAGGAAGTGAAGAAGAAGAACAAGGAGAGATGATCTAGTTGAAGTCAGTATAAGTTTAATGTGATTCAGTAAAGACATTTTAACAGTTTCTTTGAGGCTGTCATAAAATGGGGATGAATTTATTGCGGGGTCATATTTTTTTTTTATTTGGGTGGAGCTCAGTCCCTTTGACCTCTGTAACTTTTGACTTTCAAGAAAGAAAAAAAAAACTGTATTGCTGACTAGGATTTTCACTTCGTTTTTCTAAATGCTGACCACTGCTTGTTATTTTCCTATCTGCTTTATGTAAAGCAATATTTGGCTCTTTTAAATCCACACTGATATCACTCAGTTCTTACACATAGGGCTCAAATCTAGAACACATTGACATGATGTTTATTTCCTGGGGGAAAACCCTCAAAAACACAGCGGTCTGTTTCGCTTCTTCTGGTGTTGTTGCTTTCTTCATGAAACTGACCAGCCAGAACTTGATAATTCTGCCACACAGTATAAACAGTGAAAGCTGAATGCAACCCATTGAGCGCTTTAACATTCTTCCTGTTTCAGAAGCTTATTTTCTAGAGCTGCTGCATACTCATGTGGACATATTTACAAAATACAGTCGATTCTACAGTTTCAGGCCTAATGTAGAGAAGTGTAGCTGATTCGACGGTTACAGACTTGCATGGAACAGTCCAAGAGAACATGGTTTCATCAGTGTACAAGTTAACATTTATAATATCTGACTTAGCTGCAGGAAAAATAAAATCACATACACCCAATAGGATTTTATAGTATGAGTACACACCCATTTAAAATGAACAAAACAGTCTGTGGTTACATAGTCTTTTTTATTATCAGTCGCTGATATCAGCCAACTCAGAAGATGCTGGCCATACTTTTTCTTTAGCATTTTAAGGACGCTTTGGTCCATCAGATGATGAACAGTTGACACATAGGGTGGTAAACAAAGTTTTGTTGTCACTATCTGTGAGTGTCTGTGGCCAGTATGAAGGTGTGTTGTCAAGTAGCACAGCTGCTCTCTGCAAACTGATGTTTTGTACAATCGGTAGGAATTCATTTTGGAACCAGGTTTTAAAGATTTCGGAATTCATCTACTTTTTCTTTTGATATGTGTAAAATAGTGGTAGTGATTCCTTTTTTTCATTTAAAAAAAAAAAAAAGATATTATCTTCCTATTAAAATTAATCTGAGCTTGTGGTTGCCAATTGCATTACTGCAAGCCAGGATAGTAACTCGTTCCTTGCTTTTCTTGTATCTTGGTGCAGCGGCTTCCCTTTTTGGTTTTTTTATGCAACCACTTTTGTAGGGAGCATTTTATAATTTTAACCGGCCTCATGGCAGTTGTACAATAATTTCTAGAAATTCCCACCTTAAAAAGATAGTTTCTGAATAAAGGTACAGCCTCTATATCAGCAGGTAAAGTCTCCTCAGTTATGGTAACCTGGGAATGTCGAATCATTTTTTCCACCAGTCTAACCATCCATCATTGGCAATAAATTTGAATCTTCTCCACCAATTTGTCACATAACTTGCAATCCTTTTTCTTGCAGTATCAGTTCAGTAACAGGCAAACCTTTCCCTCTTGAGTTTACATGTCACGAGAACAAAGCTTCCTCAAAATCTTTATGTTTACTGTTAACCAGCATTGTGCTTACTTTCCGTCCACTTCTACTAGATTTTTAATTTCTGATCCATTTTTCTTCCATTCTCCAACTGTACTTTTCCCATCTCCTGGCTCCAAGGCAATAGTTTTCACCCTGACTCCAGAATCCAGATAATATCCCTGATATTATCACATATTACTTGTTTTTTTGTGTAGCTGAAATCCTCTTGAATATCACTGTAGGTTTTATTTTTTCTAAAATTGTTGCTCAGTATTTTTTCCCTCTGATCAGTTGCTTATAAGCAGATGTTGTTTCTATTGAGCATAAGAAAAATCTGTCATAAAACAATGATGAGACTTACAATTCCAGTATTTCTGATTGTTCAGTCACTTTAAGGTGAAGAGTACAAAGACAGATTAATTTAGTTAACACCATTTAAAGCCGGGTTTTATGTATCACATTTATAAGTGCACGCGTGCTCTCTCTCTCTCTCTCTCTCTCTCTCTTTCTCTCTCTCTCTCTTTCTCTCTCTCTCCCTCTATTTCTTTCTTTCTTTCTTTCTGTCTGTCTGTCTGTCTGTCTGTCTGTCTGATGGTTTACTTATAGACATTATGTTGCACACTTTGTGGTAAGGACCAATTTATATAATTTATTTTGTTGTAGTATGCTTCCAGCACTTGTATGCAAGCAGTTTTAAAAGCATATGTGGTTACATTTTTTTTTTTTAGTTTTGTAACACAGAATTTAGGATGTTATAGTTGATGGGAGAATATACATCAGGAACATTAGTTACAAGGATAGCAGAGAGTAGACAGATCTTGTAGCTGCATGAGTCTGGTAGAGGAAGATAACAGCTTGTGTACTGTGCTGTGCATTAGGATTAGCCACTTGACGTACATGTATACAACTATATATGTAAATACAGATTAATTCATCGTAGTGTATGATTGCTTTGTTGTGCTTAGTTGTGTACTGTAAGCTGACATGTTACCAGGTGTTGACTTGATATTGTATATTTTTTAACAGCTGCATGAATTGTATGGTTTGTGCATGAAAATTTTTTTTCAAGCACTTGGCATGGTTGTTACAGCGCTCTTTTCATTTTTAATTTTCAATTATGATTTTCCTGATTTGTGCGCTTTTGTTTTGATAATTTTTATATTTCCTTTTATATTTTAAAGTCAGTTTTCCTCAACTGATTTTGTAAAGAAATTTAAAAAAAAAAAAAGGCTACATTTGGTAGTGTTAGCAATTACTGAAGTTATATTCAGTCTTTATAATTTTCAAGCTAATTTATTTTCCACTGAGAAACTTTTAACTAGCTGCTTGGTGCTTCATGTTTTTTTTTTTTTTTTTTTTTTTTTTTTTGCTTTTTAAAAATTGAGTTCAATGGTTTGTAATTTAATTCCATAATTTTGTATATGTGTTATAGGGATCACAAGGCTGTTGGCCGCAGACCTTTTGACAAAATGGCCACTTTGTTAGCTTATCTCGGGCCACCAGAGCATAGACCACTTGATTCACAGTAAGCATTTATATTCAATAGTAATTGACATGTTCTGTGGACTTTTTTGTTGTTGTGCAAGAAGAGTGAAAAAACACATTGTGTTACTTATCGTCAGCCCATTTATTATTATTTTATATTTTGCGGATTAAAATGTGACTTTCTTTTTTCTTCTTTTTCTTAAAAGAGTAGATGGCATATTGTTTTGTTGGGCTGGAGTATCTGCATCTTTCGACCTAACACGTCCGATTTCTGCAAAATCTTTAATTATTGGTCTTTTATAACATGCTTGTTAAGAGGCTGTATGGCCTCCCCCCCCCCCCCCTTTATATCGTAATCATGTGATAAATACTGACCAGTGAATAAAAGAGCACATGTATTCCATCCCATAATGCATAGCTTCTGGTAATGATCATCAAGAAAATGGCTGGGTTGATTCAAAATTCATCTAGAGAAGCTCAGAGAGCGGTGATTCAGTTTCTTTCATTTGAAGGATGTCGACCAGTGGACATTCATCAAAGAATGCAGGCAGCAAATGTATGTCAAAGACAACAGGGACAGACTGGGCACACATCTTTGGAAAGTACTTTGATTTTGTGGTGGATCCTCCACAGCTGTGACAGACTGGGCACAAATCTTTGGAAAGTACTTAATTTTGTGACGGATCCTCCACAGCTGTGACAGACTGGGCACAAATCTTTGGAAAATACTTGATTTTGTGACGGGTCCTCCACAGCTGTGACAGACTGAACACAAATCTTTGGAAAGTACTTGATTTTGTGGCGGATCCTCCACACCTGTGACAGACTGGGCACAAATCTTTGGAAAGGACTTGATTTTGTGATGGATCCTTACAGCTGTGTCAAGGGCATATTGTTGCAACAGAAGGAAAAAAAAAAAAAAACGTCACCATAATTGCAGCAATACAGGTGAATGGTTGTTAGAGCATACAGAAGAATTTGTTGTGTCAACTGGGACAGTTCAAAAGGTTGTCCATAGTAAACTGCTGTATAGTAAGGCTGCACCACATATGTTGACCACACACCAAAAGGAGGAACACTTGGTTTTAAGCTATTACAACTTTTTTTTTCAATGTGGACAGCATAGACTGCCTGCCTAAGTAGTGGAATTCTTGTCTGAATGCATACATCCACCTTTTCTGACCAACCCATGGTGTATAATTCATTCATAATGGATGCTTTGTTTAATTCTGCCCCACATGTTGATGTTTCTTTCATGCTTTTGTAATAAAGGCATTGGAATGGGTTTCAGATCAATGCCAAGTATATTTTTTTCTGTTTAACTATGACATTTTAAACCAAGATTTCTCCATGATCTAATTTAGTGTCATTATATAGTCATCTGTACTGTTTTGATAAATTGTTACATGTTTAATAGTGATGTCATGTAAGCATAGAAAGTACTAACCATCTCCAAATATTAATTTGTTGATATGTGCAAATCATCATGTAGCAGGTGCTTCGTAGAATGTCGCTGTTATCCTGATCTCCCTGAAAGAAACTCTTGTCTCTCTCTCACCAGATCTCCTACTTCATGCACTTTCACACCCAAAGAGTCATTTCGTATCTCGTGCCAATGTTTGTGCTGGTCAGCCCCTGCCAATCCTTCCTGGCACAATGCCTTCTGCAATTATTTTTGTCCAGTCCACTGTTTCTAATACATGGTGCTCTTTATTAACCAATCTTCAAAATGTTCAGATCTTTTAGAATGTCAGTATCCTTTTCTTCTTTGTCCATGGTATTCGGAGAATCTTTTGATAGCATTTAAGTTCAAAAGCCCCTATTTTCTTCCTTAAGGACCGCAAGATAGTTCATGGGTCACATCTTTAAATTGCTACAGGTAAGACCATGGCGTCAAAATTTTGACTTTGATTTCCATGCTGGTGCTTAACTATAGACTTTTAATGCTGTTTAATATTGATATGTGCAAATATAATTCATTAATGTTGGTTGTATTGGTATTTTTGGGTTTTCATTCCATTTGCTTTGATCAAGAGTATATGTCTGGATCCTTCTTACTGGTTGTTCAGTTTTTATTAGATTTGTTTCAGTCTCTTTTATTTCTGAATGTATGCAAGAAATGTCAAAAACAATATTAATGGTAATTACAAAGGAAAAATATCTCCCAGATTGCAACATCAGAATATAACTCGTCTGTAGCTAAGTCAGTGTGTTTAAGTATTTGGATACAATTTGATAACAGTAGATGGAAGGTATGTTAAAGAAGTAAAGGTTGTATGCAGTTATGCAAGTTGAATGTAAAATACCCCAGCAATGTTTCACAGAAAGAAGGATGTTGTATGCAGTATATCTTTGTCATTGAGATGAGAATGAAAGTTGTTAAGAACTAAATAGAGCCAGTCCTGATGTGTGGAAGTGGATCATGAACAGTCAACAAATTAGTGAGAAAAGAAATTTAAGCTGTATAAAAGAAAAGGATTAGAACAGTAGTTCCCAACCAAAGCTGAGCAGAGCCTTAAGTGCTCTGTCACATGACAGCCCACACCCCTCTAGCCATGAACCTGCCCATATCTTGTCACCTCTATGTAGATGAACTATTTTCAAATCTTGGACTTTCCTCTTTGAGTAAATAGTTCTTCTTATATACTTATGTGTCTAGATGTCGGGTTTTATATGTATGTCGTTCCGAAATCTATTAGGAAGAAGTTATAACACAAATTATGTTATAAAGAAGGGTTCTCTAAGTCTTTTGAAGCCAAACTCCTTGGCTGCATCACCGCCACTTTTAGGCGTAGGAATACTCCCTCCTCTGATTCTGGCAAACTTCTTTTGATAACATCATCTTTGACATGGCTTTCAGAGAGTAAGGAAAAGTTTTGTCCTAGTCTCTTACAGCAATTAGCATTTTATTTGAAAGTCTCCTGTTTCACCCGGGAACTTCCTTTGAGCATTGGTTGCTTGATGATCTCTCTGCGGACCTAGTCACAGTCCACGTTGATGATGCACACTTGTTCCTACAGTGCAAATTATCTGTTACACCAGTACCTACCTCAGTCTAGGGCATCCATGCAGTGTTCACTTGATGTCCTGCTAGAGAAGTAACACCAGAGGTGACAAGTGGTTAACAAATGATTGAGGGCTGCTCAGCTCAAACATTCATCAGTAGGAGCAGAGCTACAGCTTTTCTTCCAGTTTTCTGCCAACCCAGCTCGTGTGTCAGTGTGTACACCAAATTCGACTATGTTATAAATAACTTTTAAGTGCTTCGGCACAAATAGTCGCATAGTACTATGTATTGATGAATAGAACATTCTCGGGATGCCTTGAGCTGTTTCAGTTCAAGTTTGACTTACCAGGGGAGAGGATCTCATCCATCTAGGATAAGTAACCTGTGGTATACTGGATGGCAGCCCACCTGGACACTTAGTGCCATTTTACCCACATCACCGCATATCCTGCAATGCTGATCTTTGTGGTGTCATGAGGCTTTCCCAGGAGTCCATTAGAGTCTGTTCTGTTCTTGATTCATCAGTGACACTTGTTTGTCCATTCTCAGAATCTTATCTATGTTATACATATTACACTATGTTTATTACTTTTTATTCAGATTTTTTAGTGTCATATCTCTTCCAGTTCTTGTAGATTAGGGTGTTTGTGATTGTAAGATTGTCTGTCAGATCCATTATTGTATTATTGTGTGACTAGGATAGGTTTGCTATCCAGTCTGGGGGCCATCAAGTAGTGAGGGTGTCAGACCAAGTTGCGCCTAGGAATCTTGATTAATTCTGTAGTGCCATAATTTGAGCCGCCACACCCCTGAAGTAGGTTGAATGTTTACTGGAACCGTGGGATTCTGACTAGACCAGTGCGAGCCAACATTTCAACATATAACTACTTTAGAGTTTCATTTTGGGTCATTAGGGATAACCCTAATAAAGGCACGTGACGACAGCTGGCATATGACACTCTGCCTGCACTTTCCAAGGAGTTCCATGGCCATATTAAAGACACATCCTACTGTACCATGCCGGCCAATCACTTCTGATACATATATTTATCCACGCTGTAATGCTAAACATTTTAACATTTACTTGCCTAGTCTCAACCATGTTTTTCCTCCCTAAACAGATGTTGTTTTTATGACACTTGTTTTTCCCATTCTCATCACATTTGGAAAGAATGTAAAATCTACTCTAGTGATGCTACTAACAGTTCTGTTTGTGATTGTTTTTTTTTTTTAAATTGAGAAATCTTTATTATGCTATTTTCTAATCCAGCATTTCCGAACTTTTTGGTTTCTGTAGATAGACATGATGATCAATGTCACACAACATGGTCTCTGTAATAGGAAGAAAATGGTCACCAGTAGTCATAAAAAGATGATTTTAGTTTTTGGTGGTTGTCATTCAAACAGTGAATTCGCACATACGGTGTTTGCTATTTGTAATACAAATTTTAAAATTTTTTATTTCGTCTTTCCATTGTCATAAGTTGTTTTTACTTTGCACTTGATGCATTGATGTTTGTGTTCCTTGATGTCTGTGTATTCACAACAATCATCTGAGAGCGGCATTATCAGATGACAGAAGTTTGTTGTCAGGCTTATAATAAACGACAATGATAAATGTTGTAGAACTTGTGTAATACCACCAAGATTAACAATCATCTTACTTGAATCGATAGGTGGAGTTCGATGGATATGACAAGCACCAAGTTTGAAGAGATCATGTCCAAGCACAACATGCATGAAAAAGATGAGTTCAAGTCTCTGAAGAATTTGCACATCTTTTATCAAGCAGGTACATCAAAGATGGGAAACCCTGTATTCTACTATGTGGCTAGAAGATACAAGTAGTGTTAACATTTTGTAACTAAATTAGAATTATCAGCATCTGTTTAAACTATTAGTTTCTCCTGTTTCTTGCCAGTTAGTTTTTATATTGATCTTTTCCCATGCTATAATCAAGCTCCATCAGCAGTTTTCTTTGTCATATATTGCTTCTCTTCTATTTCTCTTATGGTCACAGCAGTTTCCAGTTTTTCTCTCTCAAAACATGTCCAGTAATTGTGGATCAGATTTTTTGTTTTTTTGCTTTTACATTATGTTGTTTGACAGTGTAACTTCCTGCTGTTTCATCAGCTTTTATCTGTTTCATCAGCTTTTATGTGACATTGTTTGACAGTGTTACTTCCTGCTGTTTCATCAGCTTTTATGTGACATTGTTTGACAGTGTAACTTCCTGCTGTTTCATCAGCTTTTATCTATTTCATCAGCTTTTATGTGACATTGTTTGACAGTGTTACTTCCTGCTGTTTCATCAGCTTTTATGTGACATTGTTTGACAGTGTAACTTCCTGCTGTTTCATCAGCTTTTATCTGTTTCATCAGCTTTTATGTGACGTTGTTTGACAGTGTTACTTCCTGCTGTTTCATCAGCTTTTATGTGACATTGTTTGACAGTGTTACTTCCTGCTGTTTCATCAGCTTTTATGTGACATTGTTTGACAGTGTTACTTCCTGCTGTTTCATCAGCACGTTCAACAGAAGCAAAGATCCAATACAATAAAGCATGTGCCAGAGTAAAGCTTGTAGTTAATAAGGCTAAAAGAGATAAATGGACAGAAACTTGCTCCAACTTAGACCTTAGACAGAATGGAAATAAAGCATGGACTTTAGTTAAAAACCTCTCCGGAGAAAGTAGAAGGGTGAACCCAAAACCAGTGACAGATGGGAGTAAGACAATCACTGAAGACAAGAAGAAAGCAGAACATTTCAATCATTATTTTGCCTCGGTTAACAGAGCAGGTAAGCTGTCAGAACTCGATAGAACACAGCTCTCTCAGTTGAAGAAACAAGAGAGAGCTCCAACAGCCAGCGACTCCCTTTTTGAAAATGAATTTAGCATGGATGAATTAGAGCAAGCCCTGAAGAAATTAAAACCTAGAAAAAATCTCCAGGCCCAGATAAGATCCACAACGAAATGCTGCTACATCTTGGCCGGTCTGGGAGAGAAGTAGTTCTCAGGCTTATTAATAAAACTTGGAGGTCAAGCAAACTTCCAAGGGCATGGAGGAATGCATATATCGTCCCCCATCCTTAAAACCAAAAAGCCTCCAGATGACCCCAAAAGCTACCGCCCGATATCCTTAACATCATGCTTGGGCAAAGTTGCAGAAAGAATGATAAACAGGCGCTTATATTGGTTCCTTGAGAGTTCTGGTGTTCTATGCCATGAACAGGCAGGCTTCAGAACCAACAGCTGCACAGAAGACCAGCTGTTCAGACTGACACAAAGAATACATGATGGCTTCCAGAATAAGAAACACACAGTGGCAGTCTTTGTCGACCTCCAGCAGGCCTATGACAGAGTATGGAGAAAAGGTCTCCTGATGAAGATGATGAGCATAGGAATACATGGCAGATTGTATAACTGGGTGAAATACTTCCTGATAGATAGAACAATCCAGACTAAGATGCACAACGCAATCTCTTCTAAAGAAGTCTTGGAGGAGGGCTTGCCACAAGGCTCATCATTGAGCTGTACACTATTCCTAATCTTTATCAATGACCTGCCAGAACAAATCAAGGCCGAAAAAGCCTTGTACGCTGATGACCTAGCAATATGGCAGAGTCATGAAAATGTGGAAAGTGGAGCCCAAAGACTGAATGGAGACCTTAGAAGACTGCATGATTACTGCCAAAGATGGAAACTCAAGATTAACTGTGCAAAGACGGTCTACACAATCTTTACCAAAAGCCACCAAGTAGCAAGGAAGAATATTAACCTGAGGTTAGACAAACACCAAGTGATGAAAGAAGAGCATCCCACATACCTTGGAGTCACACTTGACCCGCAGCTCAGCCTCAAGAACCATATTGAAAACATCAGGAATAAGGCATTGAGGCGGTTACATTTATTAAAGAGACTTGCAGGTACATCATGGGGATCAGACAAGGAAACTCTGAGGGGCTTATACCTAGGATATGTTCGCTCTGTGATAGAGTACAACAACTCACTGCTTTCAACTTGTTCCAAAACTAACCTAGAGACTCTTGACAGAGTACAAAATAATGCCCTCCGATTAATCTGCGGAGCTATGCAGTCTACACCAACTGCTGCATGTGAAATCCATACAAATGTGGAACCCCTTGGGTTGCGGAGAGAAAAAGCCACTTTAGAAATTTATGAAAGATGCGTTAGGAAAAAATCGTAACCATCCTAATAGACATCTTGTAGAAAACTGGGAATCCAAACAAAGAATAAAGCACAAATCGGTTTTACACTGTGTAAATGAAATTCAGGACAGATACCACCTCCCAGAAAGACGTCAAGGAATTCAGAATGTTGCAAAAAACCTACCACCACATGCTCGCTTTAAAGCTCCAGAAGTCCAAACTAAATTGGTAGGCGAGGAAACCAAACAGTCCGACCCAATCGCTCTTATGAACTCATCACTAAAGACCGTTGATTCTTACCCCCAAGAATGGATACATGTCTATACTGATGGATCAGCATTTAAAGCTACCATTAAAGCAGGTTACGGAATCTACATAGGTTATCCCGATGGATCTGTTGAAGAGATTTTTGATGCATGCGGGGAATTCTGTTCAAACTATGAAGCTGAAATAAATTGCACTGGAAACAGCAGTATACCACCTAAAGACTGTAATGGATGTTTACCCCTCAAAGGTCCAAAAAATATTGTCATCTTTACAGATTCAATGTCTGCCCTTCAAGCTCTGGAGGGCAATGAACGCTGCAGAACTGACATAGCCAAGATAATCCTGGATGCCGATCATCTTATTACCTCATAACAACATCAGAATAGTGATGCAGTGGATTCCAGGTCACTCCGGCACACCATGTAATGACAGAGCTGACAGATTGGCAAAGAAAGGAGCAACACAAGAACAACCACCTACAGCGGACCAACCCTCCAGACAGCAAAAACACTGATAAGAGCTATAAACAAAGAGACTTGGTTGAACAGATGGGCCATGGGAGACACTGGAAGAGAGGTTTATAGACATATGTCTGGCCCTGATCCTAATGACAGCATTAACCATCTAACAAGAAGGGACCAGGCCACCATCTTCAGACTTAGAACGCAACATACTCCACTCAATGGACACCTAAACAGAATACAGCCACAACACTTCCTAGAGTGCCAGCTATGTAACTACCCCTACGAAACTGTTGAACACCATCTCTTTGAGTGCCCAAAACTCAGTGAGACAAGAAGAACGCTACTCCCTCCGAGACCAGACAAGTGGAACACCTTGTACGGAGGAAAAGAACAGCTTGTGAAAACATGCAAATTCCACTACATGGCATTGGGCCAAAGGGCGAAAGCTCATGCGCCGCTGGATCGATAACAACAACAACAATCAGCTTTTATGTGACATTGTTTGACAGTGTTACTTCCTGCTGTTTCATCAGCTTTTATGTGACATTGTTTGACAGTGTAACTTCCTGCTGTTTCATCAGCTTTTATGTGACGTTGTTTGACAGTGTAACTTCCTGCTGTTTCATCAGCTTTTATGTGACATTGTTTCTTAGGTGTTACTAAGAAGCTTAACAAAGGGAGAAGGAAAAAAACATACACAAGAAGAAGTCTAGTTTTTGTCAGGAGCCTTTGTTGACAAATACAACAGAAAAGGGAAGAGTATCTTGGCCACCAGTCCCCCACACTGGGATGTCACACAAATAACTTTAAATTACAGGAAGAAGACAAACTGATATGAAAGCACACAAATAAAGGAATGAGCATAGCAACAAATATTAAAATAGGAATAATAGTAATAGTAGTAGTAAAAGAAATAATAATAATAATGACATCAATTATGATAACAACAGTATAAATAAATAACAACAATAACTGGTAAAATAAAAGTAAGAGTAATATTATTATTTACATGAAGGTAAAAATGAGTGCTAACAGTATAACGACTTGATCACCTGCTCCTATGACCCTGCTGCTAGGAAAGTCAGTACCTAAACATTGTTTTGTTACTGTTGTTTAACTGTAAATTTGTAATTTAACATCTCAGTATAAAGTCAAGTCTGATATTATGTTTCTTATATGTGTGGTTTTCTGTGATACATATTGTATGACAGTGTAAATGGTACATGGTTACAACTGAATTTTCTAGAGTTGGAGAAATAAATGGGGACCTCCTAATCTACCACGTCCTTCTTACGTTGAAGCCGATTTTACAACAAACCCTTTGAGCTGGTGATAGATTTCACTCACACCTGTTCAGAGAACAGATTCAGGGTAAGTGTCTGCATATTGTTGTACGTAGGATGGATTAAAATTGGTGAAAATGTTTACAGATTTTAATAAGAAAAATGCAATTATTGGTCTTGCACCCTAGACCAGTATGCTTCAATCCACTCCCCCCTTTCCCCCCCCTCTCTCTGTCTCTTGCTCTCTCTCTCTCTCTCTCTCTTCTCTCTCTCTCTCTCTCTCTCTCTCTCTCTCTCTCTCTCTCTCTCTCTCTCTCTCTCTCTCTCTCTTTTCTCTTCTCTCTCTCTCTCTTTCTTTCTCTCTCTCTCTCTCTCTTTTTCTTTCTCTCAGTCACTCTCTTCTCCTTCATGTACTCATGCAGTATTGTATATTTTGCCTTTTTTTTTTTTTTTTTTTTATAAACTTGTTTGTTTTCTCTTCACAAACATTTACTGTAGTCATTTTGTTACCTTCAACTTCTTATGGCTCAGTTTTCAGTATTTTTGGTTGTAGTAGATGAATATACATTCTCCTGTTGAATGTAAACAGTTTTTGACTAACGGCCATGTAGATAAACAACATTTTCCAAGTTAACTAATAAGTTGGTTTATCGTCATTGCACTCTGGACATGTCCATAGATGCTCAGATCCTCCCCTCAGTATGAACCTCAGTGTCCAATGTCTAATGGTGCCAGTTCTATGTTAATTAACAAGTCTTCTGATGTGCCTGGTGTGTGTCCAATTATTTTGCTTTGCCGATCTTGATTCTCAGGTTAATAATTCTGGCACCTGATATGGATTCACCGCGCCCAAAGTCCTCCACCCTTTCCATTTCTCTGAGGGCATTAATAATATCAGCATGGTCTATAGGTTGACTGTTGGTAGCCTATCAGCTCTTTCATTTCTATCCACGCCCACGTGTCCTGGAACGACAGTAAAGGTGACTCCACACACAGTAGATTTCTGTAATGACTCAAGCCACTGCCTTTGCACTGAACCAGCCTGAACCCTCCAGATCATACTCATTGAATTCTTAGAACACATATTTCTGTTTTTTATATCTGTTAACTATTTAAACTGAGCTATCAACATTTTCTGATAACATCATGTCTTGACTGTGTGTATGTCTATGTGCGTGTGTATGCCAGGTGTAGTTTTGTGCTTCAAGGCAAGTGAACACTTGCATTACAGCCATCACCTCCATCATCATGCTGCTGGTTTTCATGGAGAAGGCATTATTGGCTTCTTTGACTGTTCTGCCTTCTAAGCATGCTGTGAACTCCTATGCGCTTCTTTGCAGACGTATAACGGATCTGTTTATATAGATTGTGTTGTTTAAACAATCCTAGCTGGATTTATCAGGCAAGAATGAATTGCAACACTAAGCGCTTCACGAATACCTTCATCTTTGTGCCACGTCATGCGGGTGTTCAAGGGAACGAGCGTACAGACTATCCTGCTGACATTGCCTTTTCTATGGCTGGTTCAGTACTGGACAGAAATTATGTTATCAATGCCATGCGCTGCACCTACCGTACGGAGTAGCACACCAAAAGACATGACTCTGTATCCCTGTCTAGACTGATGGACATGGAGGTGCAGCCTGGAGCTGTAAGAAATGAACATCTCACTAAGGGAACAAGACGTTTCATTATCCAACACAGAACAGGGTCATCAGTCGTTTTACACTTGTGGAGCTTTTGAGGAGATCAGAGCACTAATGGATCTGTCTGGAGTGCTGTGATGATAATCCTTTCTAATCACTATCCAACATCACTAATCTGCATCCAATAATTGTCACTGATGAGAGCGTTGACCTCTGCATTGACAGCAACAGGATTCTGCTCTCTGCATGGCAATGTCGAGTGTGGTAATACAGGAAAATATACAAATAAACACATGAGGCACAGATATCCACTCTGCAGCAGGGGTGATGTCGGTTAAGCTGCATATTTGCTTGATAACATCTTTTGCCCGTACCTAGTCATGATTTTTCCCTCTTCAGCCTGTCACCCTTTTCATTGAAAAGCGCTTGACAATAAGTGTTTCTTATCAGTGCATATTTTAAGGTATGCCCATAGCCCTTCAGATCCCAATCCTTTGGTTCCTGGTCGGATAGTCAAGTAGATCTCATTGCTACACAGGTTTTATCTCTTGTACATCCCCAAATAATATGCATGGCTTCATTTTGCACCTTTTCAAGACGTTCAGTCTGTGTAGCACTGACATGGAGGATGGCTTATGCATATTCAGTGAGGGATAGGACCAGTCCGTAGAACAGAAGTATTAGTTGTCTTTGCTCGATATTGGAAGCAGCCATAACCCTCATTGCAGATAGACTTTTGCGCACTTTTGTTATCACATGGCTAACATGTTCCCTGAATGACAAGCTGCGATCATACCTCACCCCGAGATATGTCATCACATTGATTTTGATCAACACATTCTCACCAGTTTTTCCTTCTGGTAAGTCCATCTTACTTTCCAAGTAAAGTAGTAAAAGAAACAGTTATAGTGATCCACATCCTCTGTTTTTAAACAAGAAAAACAAATTTCCTGTCACTAGATGCAGTTATTAGCAAATGTGAAAAAGAGAAGAACAAAATAAGGTTCTATGCATAAGAAACAGTTTTTAATCACTAAACACTTGTTTGTTACACTGAGAGAATGCGATGAATACCATTATGTCAACAACAGTTGTAGCTGCTTACCAGTATCTAACTAAGTTGCTGTCTTCAGGGGCAGCGTTACTGCTGTTGTGGATCACTACTTCATATCTGTTTCATGTGTGCTATCATCTGTGGGAATGTAGCAAAGATAGAATAAATGATTTGACTGGATCTGAGGGAAAATGGAGAACTAAACATCATTAGTTGCATATCCTTTACAGGACGTTGCAGAACCAACCCCATCAGCCCCTGGCTGTTGTGTGGTTTTTCTAGGCAAATTTACGTCCAGTAGTTCTGGACGGTCGGCTCTCTTGATACCACTGTCGAAACCAACGCAAGGTGCATGGCCCGCAGCTGGGATCGATCCCGGCATTACGAAGCGTTCGCATCGACTTAGCCACAGAGCCGACAAACATATCATGGTTGGTGTTGAGGAAAAATGGAGGAAACTGAAACATTGGCAAGAGACTTGAAATAGTCATATAAATTGTACAAAGGGCTGCCATGTTTAACAAATCTTCTAGAATATAGGAGAAGGCAAGACGAAACAAGCTTGTTGCCTGAGAGAGCATGTACCATAAGTGAATAATACAGAAGTGACATAGTGATTGACTAATGAAATAATTGCTTTTTCCCCAGACTGACTTCCTAAACAAATGGTTTGTTGTGATGCCAGAAAATGTCTACCAAAATATCACAGCTGCTTATATCTACAACTGCAACTCTTGGGTGAGGGAGTACACAAAATACCATGACAGGATTCTTTCATCTCTCAAGGTAATTATGACACTAGTGGATACTGCTTTGTATGTACTGCATTGAGGTGTCATTTAAGACTTTCAGTGGTGCTTTGTTTGCTTTTAAATAAATGTCATAGTTGAATTGTGTTTGACACCATTTCTTTTACTTATTTTAATAATATTAACAAGCTCCATTCTCATTTTCTGTCCCTGTTTGTTTATCTGTCACTGTCTCCTTCTGTCTCATTCTTTCTTGGTTTGATTCTTGGCTTTAAGAATCAACATAGAGCCTGTCAGACAAACCCATATACGCCCCACATTCCTTAATAAATATCAGTGGAGTAGATGCTGATTGTTCCAGCATGAATGCTCATGCTAAAGAAGATCGGGGGAAGGTGGGAGGAGGGGGGGGGGGGGGGGTTTACACACGGCTATAGTGGCTCCATCTGATTCAGCAATTTGCAAAATCACCTTCATTTTTGTCCTGGGCATGCTGGTGTGAAAGGCAATGAGAGAGCAGACGCTCTGTCTGGCAGTGCGACCAGCAGAAATGGGCCCGCTATTGACAGGAGAAACATCATCAATGCCATACAAGGGACTAAACACTGTGAGGCTTTCGGTTTTGTAGAAAATGATTTTTCACTGAATAGACTGCATACCATGGGTTTACCATTTGGAGCCGCGAGACAGAAAAACCATGCGGGAGCCACCCATTGTTACATCAGCCAGAACAGCATGGAAGTTGATAGCCTAAAAACACTTGGAGACATACTCAGGAGGAGATCGGAGCACTTATGGTCATGCCCGATGTGCCAATGAAGATGATCTCTAACATGAACTATGAAATATGTTCCAGCAACACAAGTGGTTGTCAACATGTCCGGTTCATCCACCCATGCATCCTTCCTTGCTTGAAACGCATGTCATGCACATTCAGACTCAAACATTCTTCATATTCTGTTTTCCCTGTTATCATGTCTTCAACTATTGTTTATTTCAAGTCTTTCGATATCTTTCTTGTTCATCATGAGAGTTCCATCTACAGATCATTAGACCTGCTGACTCGCCACCCCTTCCAGTAGTAGCTGTGAATTGTTGTAAGAGCAAAGTGTTGGTGCTTGGTATATGCTAACCCCACATCTGTTCTCTTTTAACTTTGCTCTTTAGTGCCTGCTAATCAAAGCTGCTGTGATTGGAACATATTGATACAGTCAAAATATTTCAGTTTCTGTTTACTAGCCAATCTTCCGATATTCAGATCTTTTAAGACTTCAGTGTATTTTTTCTTTGCCCGTGGTGTTCTGAGAATCTTTCTATAGCATTTCAGCTCAAAAACGCCTATTTTCTCCCTTAAGAGCTTTGAGATAGTCAACGACACACATCTGTTTGTTGCCACAAGGAAATTGCATGCTTCTTCTTCTTCTTCTTTTGTCAAAATCTGCTTGTGCTGCTAGGTGTCGCAGTCTATCAGATGATCGGCAACCGAGCCAGGGCGCGCTCAGTCGCTTCATATGCCGTGATGTTATGAAGTCTCAAGTTGTCCGTGACTCCTTCAATCCATCTTCTTCTTGGTCTTCCCCTGCCTCTTGGTGTTTCGATTTTCATGTTGTATGCTCTTGATGCTGGCATCGTTGGTTCCATTCTCATTAGGTGACCTAATTCATTCTTTGTTTCTCAATAAATTTAACGATGGGTATGGTTCCAATAGTTCTTGTAATCACATCGTTTTTCACTCGATCTCCTCTGGTTTTATTTGAGCCATTCTCAAACATCTCATTTCACAGGTGGTTAGTCTTCTCTCGTGTTCTTTTGTTAATGTCCAAAGTCTGACATTGACACCTAATGTCTGTATAAAGATTGTATTTATAATTTGTCTTTTTATCTCAGCTGGGACAGCAGGGTGTTTTAAAATTGGGGCAAGCTGGTATGCGACATTGTTGGCTTGTTGGATTCTTGCTTCGATCTCTCTGTCTATTTTACCATTGAATGTAAAGATACTTCCCAAGTATTTAAATTCTTGCACTTGTTTTAGGCTGTGATCTATAATCTTTATGTCGATGGTCAAAATTGCATGCAAGATCTATTAAAAGAAGTTAAGTGTAGAATAGGCTTAATGAGCTCATCTATATCTTTTTTAATGTAATGAAATAAGTGTCTGTAACAGTCATTTTGCTTTAAATAATGGTTGGACATTTGTTATCTGAAGGAGCTGCCATGGTGTAGTGGCTAGACAGATCGGTAGGTTGTGAGATTTGGGTCCTGACAGAACCTTTTTCCCAAAATGGCCTTGGCCCCCAGGTCGACCCATTCTTAAATGGGTACCAGGTAAAGTCCTGGGAAGTGAAGGTGGTCCCATAATCTTGACTTCATCACCCACCGAGTGCTGATTGGGCTATAAAATATAGGTCTAGCCCTATATGCTCAATATACATGATAGGGTCCTTTGCTTTAATTTGTTATGTGAGAAAATGACGCAAATTATATTATTTTGTCTACTATACATTAAGTCAAGTCTCCTTCTTGTCATTAAAAAAAGAACAACAGAAAACTGATCTTCATTGATCATCCTGCCAAACTGAGTGAATACATTGACCCTGAGTTCCAGAAGTTGCCTGGTACTACCATGTCCCTGGAGGAGGATCTTAAAGTATTTAACAATGCTTTGAAACTGTCACACAAGGATACAAAAGTTGCTATAAAAGTAAGTACTGGTACAACACACAAGCTACAAATACTTTCTTGAAGCGGAAACTAAGATTACCAGATTACTTCCTTGATAATTATAGGTCAAAATGTTGTGATAAATTTGTATATTTATGATACAAGTCCCACTTAGTCTTCAGAAAATTGTATCTTTATGAGGAAAAATGATCTAAGTGTCTTATGTAGAACCTGTACTCTTGCAGGCATGCGAGGAAATCATGACAATGAATAGATAAGCTCAGGCACACCTATTGACAACAGAAACAACGTGGTGTCTGAAGGAAATATTGACAATGAATAGATAAGCTCAAGCACGTCTATTGACAACAGAAACAACATGGTGTCTGAAGGGAAATGGACATAATACTTTAAGTGGATAGAAGAAAAAAAATGGTGTATGAAGTAAATAGCACTGGCAACCTTGATGGGGACGACTAAGTGATAAATACCAAATTGCTTAGTCACATGGTATAGGCAAGACAGCAACACAGACCTGATCCAACAGTCAAGTTATCATCTGAGATTGCAAACCATGACCACCTATGATTATCAACATAGTCCATGATTATGTGATCATAATAAATATGCCACTCATATTTATGGAGTTCTGCCCTCTAATACTGAGTCATCTAATATTATTATTCATCTCTGTGTGTTTAGGAGTTGACTTGTCCTAAGTGATTCTAATAACACATGTGTGTGACCAAAAGATGATTATTATGGCCTGGAGAGAATGAGGCACCTGGGTGTAACCAGAGGGTCTGGCTGGCTGACTACACTCAGAGGAAAGGCAAGACGGACATTTAACCAGATTTTATCATCAGTATTGGAACTCTGCGCTGGCTGTTGAAGATGAGGACGGAGCATGCGTGGGAATGCCTTTAGTGCTGTGATGTCAGTTCTTGACTCAACTTAACTCAGCTTAACCAGTAGGTTTTTTTTAAATAATAATGATGCCTTTGACTTGTGGGTTGAAGATATAACCTTTGAAACTTTTATTTAAAGGATTCTCTCACATTTTATGATCTGTTTGATGTGTTTAAAGGTGGGACCCAGTGCTATTCAAGTGACTTCCTCTGAGAAAAGTAAAGTTCTTGGACATCAGGTGTTATTAAATGATGTCTATTATGCTGCTGAAATTGAAGAAGTATGTACACACTTTATCAGATACTGTGAACCCCAGTATTACTTTGTAAAACCAAGTTTCATACAGAACCTTTGTTTTTTTTTTTAATTTATATAAAACATATATTGAACAGTAACATTTTTCCTCTGATTATTTCATTCATGATTTTGCCAGATGTTTTGCAAGTATAGACAGTGGAATCATAAACACTTTTTGGTTCTATATTTATAATGTACCCCAAACACGAAAATCCGTGGGAATTCCACAGCTGACCTGACAGTCCATTATTTCAAGGTGTGCTGCTGTGCGCATTTAGCTGCTTGTTGATGCGCAATTGGCCAGTCTACAATATTAGTCATGTTTTTAGAACATGTCAACATGTGAGTGTATAGCGTAGTTTGCATCACATCCGCCTTATAAATGAAAGATGCCGCGTTCAATCCCTACGTGATGCTTTTCATCCATTGTGAATTTTTTTTGTAATGAAATGTAAATTGTGCGTGTGTGTGTGTGTGTTTGTTTGTTGTCACAACGTGTTTTTTTTTCACTACAAGTAAAATGTGCTCTTTGGCTATGTGAACTCTATGTGCAGTCGCAGGAAATGCCAATTGGGAAACTGTGGAGGGGCCCTAGAAAGAAGGTTCAATCATTCTAGACTCACACATGTAAGATTATAATAAATGTCTGTGGGTGCTATTCTGGCACTTGTTTCTCTCCTTTGCCGACCTCCACAAAAGTCCGATGCATTGCGTATGAGCACCTGTGGTGGGGTCGACAAAATTAAAGGAATGATTGACAATAAGATGCGTCAATCCAGGAATATTCTCAATTCCATTGTACGCCACATTTTGGAAACTACTGTTGTTCCGGGTCTGATGTTTGCGCTAATGATCGGCAGAAGCGTCTCTGCTTTTCTGTCTGGGACGCAGACCAGAAAGCATTAGCCCATCTCACAACAGACTCTGCCAAATACCCACTGTTGTGGAAACACACGTCCAACATGATTTTTACGTCTTGCAAAGAGACTTTCATCGATTTCAACAGTGGTGTTCTCTCCGTCGGTCACTGCAGGATTCAATAACGATGTATTGGCACAAACCTCCCGTAAGTAGTTGCTCCATTCCATGGTCGCAGTCAGCGACATGCTCAGCTCTACTTGGCAAAATTGAATGCTTGTCATCTCGTGAGACCAGCAGTATATAAACAGAATGATCTGTCTATACAGGAGCCGCGACCCTTCCAGCCATGTTCCTTGCCGTAGTGGTATATCCAGACGACAAGTGGACTTTCTACAGCGCCAACGGTCGTGTCTTTCAGACAGCGATAGCAGCATCTGATGGTTGTTTCTGCAACTTCTGGTTCTGTGCAGTATGCCATGCTGTTGCAGGAAGGCAGTGCTGTTCTCCTTGTCTTGTACAGATGCAACTAGTTGTAGAAAATTCATCGTGACTGCTGCTGGAACCATCGGCAAACAAAGATGGATGGAGACTGACTGACGCGGCAAAGAGCGGTAAATACACGTCATAGTCAAGTTGCAAGCGCATGCTTTTGCGATGCGAACTTGGATGGGGAGAAACCCCAACCTCAACACCCTGGAATTTATTGGGAATGTCTCCCGTGACGTCATCGCGACGTCAAGGGTACGTTATAAATATAGTACCCACTTTTACCCCGTGTGTATATTTCTCTTTGCAACCTTTTCAGTCATGTATAAATTTGCTTTTTTTTTAATGACTTAGTTCAAACTGTTTGATTGTATCTATGCATCTTTTCCTTGTCCTGTGTTTCCCAGTCATAGTTTGTGTTGAGTTACTAGATTTGACAAGTTAAAGGGGTTTTATCACACTGCTTAGTTGGTGTTGGGTTGGTTTTACAGATGTTTTAAAGGTAATAATAATAAAGTCCACTAGACATCCATTTAAAATTAAAATTTGCTCAAAAAATTAAAAAAAAGAGAACCAGTGCTGGATATAATGGGTTAATAATTACATAAATTGGGCATTTCTTCTCCCCAGTGTTTCCTTATTAAAATTTCATTGGTCTTCCCATCTGGAGGAGGCATATAGGCAGTACTTACATCGGCACATACATAATACACACATCTAGAAACACTTTAGCTACAACTGTTCATAATATTTCATATTTATTGACAGACGATCTATTTTGACCACACTGTTTAAACAATACAGGATATACAAGAAAAGGATAGATGAATCTGTTTAGTCAAGATATGAGATTTATTGAGATAAATTGTCACATTGTGACTATGACCTGTGATATTGTGTGTACTTGTCTAGCTACACCCAAGACAAAGCAGTCCTTTCCTCATAGTTATGATGTTTGTCATCCTCCCCCAGGCAGAGTTCTCTGCAGAAGCTTAGAGTTAACACAAGGATCAAGGATTCTGTCCTTGGCTGTTCAGTGACGAAGGATAGAAATGGTTTTATTTAGTGTACTTTCCCAGTTCTGTTTGGTGCAGTATACACTTCTCTCTTTCTCCCCATATTTGCAGGAGGGGGTACAAGCATCTCACATCTTTGTCGTTAACATCAGCTTCCTCTTCTGACTTCTTTCTGGTCCAGATCAATTACCCTCCATCTTCTAGTGATGTTTGTTCAAGATAGCTGCATATGATTGTGATTTTTTTCACTCAGATTTTACAGTGATAACTATAATTTCAAAAACTGCTTCCATCAGTTGAATAAATATCTCAGTGATACTAGTGGTTCTGTTGAAGTTTGAAGCTGCTCCTGTGGTTTTGATATAACTCCTTCCCCATGTATATTTAGCTCAAGTTGTATATCTTCAAATCTAACCATTCTGAAGTGCTTCCTACAAGTGAATTCATCACATGAGCATATACACTGAAAAATGATAGCATGTACTACAAACATCAGAATCATCATGAAGTATTATATACATAGTCCTTGAGGTAGAAAACAGGGGCTTTTAAGCTAAAATGCTGTAGAAAGATTCTTAGGTACCATGGGGTAAAAAAAAAAAACTAACATCCTAAAGATCTAAACCTCAATGAAGGTTGGCTAATAAATAGCATCTTATCTTAGAAGCTGAAATATTTTGGCTGTATAATGCACCATGGCAGATTGGAAAATACAACAACAGGTCAAAGCATTTAGGGAACTCCTAGACCACTTTACCAACAAATAAGTAAGATGTCTTATAAGACATGGATGGAAATCTACTGTGAAAGAAAAAAAAATAAGGTAAAATCCAAGGGGGAAAAACCATTTCAGAGAAATGGCTGCATTACATAGTTTGCAAGACCTGAGTTCAGGCTTATCATCATCATGTGTCATGCCAGCAAGGGTGGGTGGTCATGGTTCACCAACCTACAAAATCACTGCTACTAGATCGTGTATGTTTGTGTTCTTGTGCCCAATTATGCCATGTGACTGAATCATCTGGGTATCTTTGTATTTACCTTGCTGTTTTCGCATGATGTTTGCAAATTGTTAAATGTCAATTTATAGCTTACCCAGAAAAAAAAATACTGACAGTCTCACACCCGATCTCTTTTATTAGTGTAATGTTTCCCCCTCTGCCTGTTAATTTTTCTGGTCATCCATTCAGGCATGTTGTCTTTTACCCAGGACAAATGGCAAATAGAAAAGTATCAGGATATTAAAAAAAATCTGAATATCAGCCTTTGAACTTGGCTTGATGATTTTGATGAGGGTGAATGCCCTCAATGAATCTTGTGATTGATACTGATAGTTAGTACTGAGATTGTCACATTGCTTGTCTTCAATCCTGGACAGTTTATACTACTACTATTCAGATACTTATTTGGTAACTTTCATACTGTCCAGGTTGAATATTTTAACTAAAGTGCTTACAAATACTTTTCTAGGTTTTATGCTAACCAGATATTTTATAAACATATTTAGGTGTGCTTGGTTGATGATAACCAGTTCACTCTGACTATTGCAAATGAGACTGGCCCACTTTCATTTATACACAATGATTGTGACAATATCGTTCAAGCCATTATTCACATTCGCACTAGATGGGAACTCTCCCAACCTGTAAGTACATAAATGATTTTATCCCTAATTTTTTTTTTTTTTTTTTAATAATTTCTTTTGGGTTTACATCACTTGTAGTATTTTACTGTTCATGTTACTTGACTGAATGACTGTTTTATCCCTCTGGACTGCTACCTGAAGATTTGACTTCCTCTGCAACTGAAACAGCAAATGGCAACCCAAATCCCAGATGTTTGACCTTCTATGAATTTATAACTAAACCACACAAAATGGCTGCATGCGATGCTCTTCCTAATGTTGTAAACAGGTGATTCAGGAGTTGGTGGTTTGAATTGACAGGGTTATCTAACACTTCAGGGGTATCAGACAAACTCATCACAGTGTGAGCAATACAACTGGCTCAAAATGTCAACTCTTTCTGTGCTTTATGCCTTATGTCTACCAACAGGGATTAACTGTAACATAGTCTTTAAGATAAAGTGGATAGTAATGTTTATGTTTACAGATAGGCATTAACTTTGAAATATCTAGACATGTGTGGTCATTTATAATGTTTATAAGATAAAATGTCTCATCTTTATGCTGGGATTGTTTAGGATACTGTGACAGTGCACACAAAGATAAGACCAAAAGATGTTCCTGGCACTTTGCTCAATGTGGTATGTAAATAATATCCCTTATTGTAAATAATAAGTTTTTTTTTTTATTTTTAAATTTCATTTTAGAGTTACCAAAAGCTAATCCTACAAGTCTTTTATGTTATAGAACATTTACATTAGTATTAGTTGTGTGTCCTTTACGTATCAGTAATATTCTTATGCTATCATAGTAAAGTGTTTGATTGTGATTTTTCTCATCATCATCATGTAGCAGGTCCTTTACAGAACGCCACTCCCATCACAGCCCACGTGAAAGAAACTCAACACTTCACCAGCTCACCTACCTCATGCCCTTTCCTGCCCACGGGGTCTTCTCTGTCTGGTGCCCACTTTATACTTGCCTCTCTGTCCTAATACCAAAGCCTCCATTACTGTTCTTTCCATCCCATTTCAGTGTTTTATATGGCCAGAGTATTTCAGTTTCAGAGACAAGATGTTCTTTATGAGCCACTTTCCTTCTATGTTCAATATTTTAGAATGTCAGTGTTTCTGGCCTTTTTCCTTTTTCTTCTGGGTCCGTGGTATTCTGAGAATAGCATTTCAGCTTGAAAAATTTGTTTTTTGGTCTGCCATTTTCCCCCTAGTCCGATATGGCAGTGCGCTGATCTAGCTTGCCAGAATAATTAAAATAAGCTGCTGAAGTTGGAGGCAACCATCCAGGACGCGCACTGCAAAAATCAGGATGCCACACAAAAACGCTATAGGTAATATATCTATATCTGCAAATCACTGTTATACCAAATGACTGACTCATGGACAGAAGGGATGTCTTACCAGCCTATCACTACTAGAAAGGGTCCAACCACAAATACTGGAAGTCACCCTCAAATGCCGCTTGAAACCATGAGAATAGAGTGGACATTGAGCATCCAAAGAATACCAGATATACAGCCAAAATACCACCAGAAAAGTACTGTCACAACTATGGTGCAGAAGTTCAAGCCATTAAAATAGCAGCAGAGAAACCGCTAAATATGTTTCATATTTCACAACCCGTGGTATTCCTGACAGCTGCAAGAGTGATACTTCAGACAAATCTGGTATACAAAACTACTCTCTGAACTGGGCTACGTACTAGTCTCTTATCAACAGAAGAAGAGAATAATCAAATTGATCAGAAAGCCACCAACACTGGAAAAAGGCTACCATGTAATGGACAGGCAAGTTATATTCTACGCCTAGAATAGGACACAGTCAACTTCGCAGCCACATGTACACAAAATTTAAAATTGGCGAATCAGCCATGTGTACATGTGGATTGGCACCTGAGACAACAGATCACGTCCTCCAAGACTGTCCCAGGTAGAACATATCAAGGCAAAACTTTTAGCCCTGAGAAACACCAGTGCAAGCCAGACTTTACGGGTCGCTGATTGAATTACAACCGACAGTGAAGTTCATATTAAAAACAACATTGCAGATATAGATAATCTATATCACGGAAACAAAAGAAGAAATAATTATATTGCACAGTTAGTCATTTTAATCAGATGGATTTACTGGAAGGGGATGAAGCACCTAAGATCGTGTCTGGAGTGCAGTGGCGATCAGCATCATTGAATTGAAAATGCATGTAGAGGTGAACTCCACGTTAAAAAAATATTAATGTACACCAGTATACTTACTTAATCCAGAACTTATCCGTGGATGTATAATAAACAGCACATATACCAAATGAATTTTCTCAAAAGAAATAAAAGCAGAACGATTAATTTGTTAAAGTCATTGACATCTATCCGTGGCTTTGTCACGAGAGAGGTAAACAAAGGTAGCGTGCATTGTCCTGACTGAGTTAGATTCATGCAAACTCGGGCACATAGGTCTAAACAAAGGTCATTTACCAAGCAAAAATTTTGGGTCTAAACAGAACATATACCAAGTTGAACCTATCCCAGAGTGAATGTATATTGAGGTACCACTGTATAATAGTATCTCTATATCACTGTACAGATTTCATATTGTAAATAGAGAAATTAAATTGACTACATGTAGCAGACTTTTTTCTTGCAAAATGCTGCATTTATTGTGTATGAAATGTTGAATGTAATCTGAAATAACACATCTGTCTGCAGGCACTGCTGAACCTTGGCAGCTCTGACCCAAGTTTGAGATCCGCTGCGTACAATCTGCTGTGTGCACTGACACAAACGTTTGATCTCAAGATAGAGGGACAGCTGTTAGAAACTAATGGTTAGAACATGTAACTCCTAAAAAATTTTTGGGGAGTTAGATTTATATTAAAATTGATTGACTGCTTAACTGGGATTGATATAATAACAGGGGAGTCGCGTTGGCCGAGCGGCTAGACACTCGCCGCGGATCGGAAGGTCGTGGGTTCGCTCCCTGGAGGAGCCGGACTTTTTTTCCCCAAAATGACCTTGGCTCTCAGGTCGACCCAGCCTTGAGTGGGTACCGGGTGCAGTCTTGGGAGGTAAAAGCGGCCGGCATGATGCTGACCACATCACCCATCTTGTGCCGATTGGTCTATAAAAATATAGGTCTAGCCCTATATGCCCTATACGCCTAAAGGCATGGAAAGGGTCCTTTACTTTTTTTAAAAAATATAATAACAGTACTTAACAATTATAACCTCATCCATGAGCCCTCTGTCTCCCCGAGCAAATGCAGAGGTGCTTGCTTTGTTGAAGAAAAAAATGTTGATCGCATTCAGCCTGTTTGCATAAGCTTTAGTTATAATTGTGATTTGTATCTAGTTATCCTTTCTGATGATGGGTTTCTTGAATTGCTGTGTATTTTAGTTGAATATCTATTGTTTATCTATTCTGGTGACAGAATATCAGCTGTCTTTTTACCATGGACCCGTTAATAACGTGTGCAGTAGGTCCACCTTAGATGATGACGGTTACTCATTTAAGTTAACTATGCATACCATAGCCATCCATGTTCATTCTACTGAGCATAGACATCCATGTTCATTCATTCTACTGAGCATAGACATCCATGTTCATTCATTCTACTGAGCATAGACATCCATGTTCATTCATTCTACTGAGCATAGCCATCCATCTTCATTCTACTGAGCATAGCCATCCATGTTCATTCTACTGAGCATAGCCATCCATGTTCATTCTACTGAGCATAGACATCCATGTTCATTCTACTGAGCATAGACATCCAAGTTCATTCTACTGAGCATAGACATCCATGTTCATTCTACTGAGCATAGCCATCCATCTTCATTCTACTGAGCATAGACATCCATGTTCATTCTACTGAGCATAGCCATCCATCTTCATTCTACTGAGCATAGCCATCCATCTTCATTCTATTGAGCATAGCCATCCATGTTCATTCATTCTACTGAGCATAGCCATTCATGTTCATTCTACTGAGCATAGCCATCCATGTTCATTCTACTGAGCATAGCCATTCATGTTCATTCATTCTACTGAGCATAGCCATTCATGTTCATTCTACTGAGCATAGCCATCCATGTTAATTCTACTGAGCATAGCCATTCATGTTCATTCTACTGAGCATAGCCATTCATGTTCATTCTACTGAGCATAGCCATTCATGTTCATTCTACTGAGCATAGCCATTCATGTTTATTCATTCTACTGAGCATAGCTATCCATCTTCATTCATTCTACTGAGCATAGCCATCCATCTTCATTCATTCTACTGAGCATAGCCATCCATCTTCATTCATTCTACTGAGCATAGCCATCCATCTTCATTCATTCTACTGAGCATAGCCATCCATCTTCATTCATTCTACTGAGCATAGCCATCCATCTTCATTCTACTGAGCATAGACCAACAGTCATAAAACTTTTCTGAGACTAATTTCCAAGGATGCATCCTTTAAATCAATCTGGAAATTCTCATCCTAACCTCTTATTGTGTAGGATGAAACCATCAGTGTACAAGGATGGCATAGCTAGGGGTTATCTTCACTGTGCTGAGAGTGCTCCTCCTCTCCCCCCACCCCAGCATATGCATTAGCTACTTAGTGCCAGATCTGTGCCAGTTGACCAAACTGTTCGTAAATCTTGTGTGCCTCTCATTCCTAGATGTGCCAATCTTTACTTCCATTGTGTGCCTGTCATTCCTAGATGTGCCAGTTGTGTACTTCCATTGTGTGCCTCTCATTCCTAGATGTGCCAGTCTTTACTTCCATTGTGTGCCTCTCATTCCTAGATGTGCCAGTCTTTACTTCCATTGTGTGCCTCTCATTCCTAGATGTGCCAGTCTTTACTCCCAACTCTAATTCTAATCAGCCATGTTAAAACACTGCCACCAGAATCATCCAGTTGTCTCTATCTCAAAAAAGTATTAATAATGTCTGTTCAGTCTGTAGGTTGGCTGCCTGGCCGTCTGCAACAATAGCAAAACTAAGCATTCTCTGTGTGTGTTTTTCTGTCAATGCCCACATGCGACAGGACACAGAGGAAGAATATTTCATGAGCTCCCTAATGAATCACCATCTGTTGATATTCCACTTATAACATGGTACCCCTGACTGCACTCATTGTGAAGAAATATTATGATGATATGGCGAAGAATTCAAATTACATTCAAAAGATGGGAACTGTAATCATCTGTGCTTATTATCAGCATGTCATTTGATGATGGTGAATAAATTTTACATAATAGTCATTTAGAATATATTTTTTAAAGGAGATTTATCATTTTGTTATATAATCTTCACTCTTCAGTAAGAATAGTGTTGACCTCATGTTATGCTTCTTCATTAATCTGTTGAGTTATAAATCAGTTAAGAACATATTTTGTGCATTGTGTTTTCAAAACATTGTTGATTTTTAATTATTGAACATAAAATTAACATCATTATTGTGTCTTCCATTTCAGGCTTATGTATTCCTGCAAATAACACAATCTTCATCAAGTCAATCAGTGAAAAACTGTCCACCAAAGAGCCTCATCTGACTTTAGAGTTCTTAGAAGAATGCATACAAGGTTTTGGCAACTCCAATATAGAGATGAAACACTTGTGTCTGGAGTACATCACTCCATGGCTGCCCAATTTAACTAGGTATTATTGTGTCTTCTGTTAGTCAACATAATCTGCATCATGAGCATACTGAATAGATGAACAGCATAATAGGCATGGAAGACAAATTATTTGAATGCTTTTGGAGGAAGGGCAGAGCTCAGGATATATTCATTCATCCATTGTCATTATATATCACATAGAGCCCGCTCCATTTTGTTCTATCATATGTAATCACTTCAATTTTATGGATGGAATCCAGTTGAGCACCTTGGCTTCTGACATCAGTGCTCGCTCACCTATGTCAAAAATAATGTATCACAATGTGATGATCATACTGCTGGATGGAGGAATAGAGAAAGTCTTTTTATATAAGCAGATTACAGGTACAGATGTGAGAGTTTGAGAGTGGCTGATAAAAGGGGACTAACTCTTAACCAGAATGAAATGTTGAGGCTAGGTTACAATCATCATGCACAGAATAATTGACATTTATGCAGGGAAATACAATAGGGACCGTGGATAACACAAAATATCTAAGAATAATTCTGAATCACTAGCTCAGAAGAAACACCATAACAAGGGTAGGAAAGGGGGGGGGGGGTATGCAAACAGGAACAATCAGAAAATTCAGCAGTAGTCTAAACCATGAGATGGAATCATGTTGAGATTAGCTGGACTGAGATATTGGTCGGAGTCTCTGAAGAGGTGACATCATCATCATGTAGCAGGAGTTTAACTCAGTCTCTGTCTGGCTGTCCCACCTCATGCACCTCTTATATCATGTGCCCACCTTCTTGCTGATCGGCCCCTCTTTCCTGGTACTGTGCCATCTGCTTCTGTTCTTTCCAGTCCACCCTGGCACTTGATAGGGACAATATTATTCATTTTATGAGGAGGCAACAGCTGGGGGAACACACCCCCCCCCCCCCCCTAACCAAAAAAATACATATTTTCTGATTGTTTTATAGACATTTAATTCTTGCTTTTCTTTTGTACTGATTTGTATGATCATCATCAAGTGCCTTGTTGACCGGTGTGGGTTATCATGCTTCTAAGCAATCTGCAGTTTTCACCAGCATGTGTGATGTTTTTAACACCCCTCTATGCCATGTCAAAAGGCTTGCAAGAATGTTCTCACATTGTCTTCCTCTGTCTCCCTCTCCACAGATCTTTCCAGTGGTCACATGTTTCATTTTCTTGCTTCTCATAATATGACCCAAAAAAACTACGTCTGTCTCTTTCTGATGTTTGTGATAAGTTGTTTTTAAGCACTTGCCTCTTTCAGAACATCTGGATTGCTTTTTGTGACTGTCCAGGGAATTCTAAGGATTCTTCTAAAAAACCACATCTCTGAGGTCTCAAGATATTGTTGAAACTGACTATATACAATATAGCATGCTATATATCTAGCATGCTATATACACACATATATAAACACACACACAGGCATATATTGAATTTGTTTCCAGGTTCTGTAAACAGTCTGATGAAAATAAACGCCAAAAGGTAGCTCTAATTCTAGACAAGCTTATCACCATGACCATAGAAGAAGTTGAGATGTATCCCTCCATTCAGGCTAAAATATGGGGGAATATTGGTCAGATTGGAGATTTATTGGACATGGTTTTGGACAGTTTTATCAAGGTAACTATGTTTCTGTTTATTATTCTGTTTGTCAGGTCTTGGTCAGATGTGACTGAGCTGCTGTATAACAGTAGCTGATACCACCTGTCTTCTGTTACGATGAATGTTTGGCGGTGTATACTACACCTGACATCCCATATTGTGCCAACAGCTTCGGGCGGAGAAGCCCATTGGGAAGGATACTAGCCTTATCCTAGGAAGAGGAAATGCAACCGGAAAACTAGCTGGGGGAAATGACAGATTATTATCCCTACAATTGTCTACCTTAAGCGGTTTTACCACCCTTGTTATTGCATATGCATCCACTCTATAAAGACAATGGAGGACACAAAGGATTCTTTGTATGAGGAGATGGATAATGCAGTGAAAGCAATTCCTAAATTTTATGGCATCTGCATACTTGGTGGTTTTAATGCTCACATGGGGCCAGACTCAAACTCATGGCCAGTTTGTCTTGGAAAATATCATGTTGGTCACATGAATGAAAATGGACAGACACATGGAATTCTGCAGTAGAAGTTGACCTGTGCATGGCAACCTCTTTTTTCAAAACAAAGGAGAAAAAGCTCAGGAACAATCAGACATTACGGCAGCAGCCTAAATCAACAAAATCCACAAAAAGTTTTTTTTTTAATTTTTTTAAAATAAATTTTGCTGCTAAAATGTCAAATTGTTCCTGTTTGCGTGCTTTTTCTCCTTTGTTTATTTGTTTGTAAGTATATTGTAAGATTATTATGTGACAAGGTTAAACATAGGCCTTTAGCAAATTTGTATGTGTGATTTAAAAGTAGCAGGCACTTATTAGCAGACACATATTGAAAAGATTCGGTGATAAAACTTATCCTTCGCTAACATGTTAAATTGCTTTGATTTCACTGTTCTTCTTCAAATACATTGGCAGATTCTTTCCCTTATTTGTATTTTTTTTTTTTTGTCCTGAGATTTTCCCCATGCATACTGAGTTTACTGCTACTGTCATAAACTTCTCGGTGTTTCACTTTGTCAGATGTCATAAGTATAAGCACTTTTTTTATCAGTACAGTTCATCAGCAATGAGAAAGTGACAATTATATTCATTATTCTTTTATTATTTGCAAGAAAAACATAATGCAAAAGTATAGTTTGGTGATGTGACTTATTAAATGGATTGTTCTTTATGAATCACATTCTGTATAAGTAATTTGCATTTTTTTTAAATTTTATTATATATAAACAAAGTAACAGAATTTGCAAATATTAGATTAGCAAAGAATCAACATTTTATTAATATTCACAATGTTTTCAAATGAGTGCATCATTTTACATAATGGCAGAGTAATAACGAAAATGTTACCAGGTTTCTAGAACCACAAAAATAAATAGGTCAATCTGTCTATCTTAGAATATGGCATTTTGCCCCGTACAATTTATGGATTGAAATCTATATTCTTTCAGAGAAGTGTAACTGGGGGCTTGGGCTCTATTCAAGCTGAAATCATGGCAGATACAGCTGTGGCTCTCACGTCTGCTAATGTGCTGTTGGTGTCACGTAAAGTCATAGGAAGACTTTGTCGGGTAATATTTTTTTATGATTTAATGCAAGCTGTTCATGTTGGTAAATGATTAACAAAGAATTTCCATGAAACATCGCATTTATTGCTGACCCATCTATAAATGTGTCCAGGTACTACCTAAGTAGTTTTGCTGTGTGTGATTTGAATTTTTGTGTAATTTTTCTGTTTTACTCTCAAGTGGTCCCTTTCTTGATACCAGGCAGTTTGCATGGGTACAAATGTTGGCTATTCATGATGTTGAACACTTCCTTTTTTCTTTAGCTGGATCTGCAAAGTTGCTCCACTTTAAACATATTATTCGGTGCAGGGTCTGTTTACCTTCATCGCTGCCACCACTAGCTCTCTTGCTAAGTCATGTAAATATTGTCATTTAAACATATCGGTCGGTGCAGGGTCTGTTTACCTTCACCGCTGCCACCACTAGCTCTCTTGCTAATTCATGTAAATATTGTCATTTAAACATATCGGTCGGTGCAGGGTCTGTTTACCTTCACCGCTGCCACCACTAGCTCTCTTGCTAAGTCGTGTAAATATTGTCATTTAAACATTCCAGTCCGTGCAGGGTCTGTTTACCTTCATCGCTGCCACCACTAGCTCTCTTGCTAAGTCATGTAAATATTGTCATTTAAACATTCCAGTCCGTGCAGGGTCTGTTTACCTTCACTGCTGCCACCCCTAGCTCTCTTGCTAAGTATTGTAAATATTGTCATTTAAACATTCCAGTCCGTGCAGGGTCTGTTTACCTTCACTGCTGCCACCACTAGCTCTCTTGCTAATTCATGTAAATATTGTCATTTAAACATTCCAGTCCGTGCAGGGTCTGTTTACCTTCACTGCTGCCACCACTAGCTCTCTTGCTAATTCATGTAAATATTGTCATTTAAACATTCCAGTCCGTGCAGGGTCTGTTTACTTTCATCGCTGCCAGCCGTAGCTCTCTTGCTGAGTCATGTAAATATTGTCATTTAAACATTCCAGTCCGTGCAGGGTCTGTTTACCTTCACTGCTGCCACCCCTAGCTTTCTTGCTAAGTCATGTAAATTTTGTCATTTAAACATTCCAGTCCGTGCAGGGTCTGTTTACCTTCACCGCTGCCACCCCTAGCTCTCTTGCTAATTCATGTAAATATTGTCATTTAAACATTCCAGTCCGTGCAGGGTCTGTTTACCTTCACTGCTGCCACCACTAGCTCTCTTGCTAATTCATGTAAATATTGTCATTTAAACATTCCAGTCCGTGCAGGGTCTGTTTACCTTCACCGCTGCCACCCCTAGCTCTCTTGCTAAGCATTGTAAATATTGACATTTATGTGCCTGCTAATTTTATTATTGGCTTTAGTAAATTTATCATGGGGTCTGATTTCAGTAGTTGTGTATTTGCTGTTGTTTTTAATTTTTTGTATCTATCTTTTCTGGGAGGTTTAAAAAAAAAAAAGAATTGTGGCATTCTCCATACTTTATTTCTTTTCCTTTTTCCAAGCACCTCTTTAATCATTCATATTATTAGACAGTTTTGAGCAGTCTTCAATGGAAAGTGATGCAATGTGTGGTGGCTATGGATATGCCCAACATTTACAGTTTGTTCAGTTACTGTTCTCATCCTGTGCTATTCCTGACAGCTTTCACTTAATTATGACAACTCTAGAGCCATTTATACTATGTTTATTCACTGTGAAGACTACTACTGATTGTTGTTTTTGTTGTCCATGAAGTAATTAAGTCAGAAATATTTGTTCATGTCCTGAGGTTGTTTGAGTATATGGTGCTAAGTCTTGTATGTTTGCAGTAACAACAGTCTTGACACAGACGTAGATGAAACTGTACTTTACGCTGATGGATCAATCCTCTGGGGCAGATGAAGTGTATGGGTGTTTATGATGAACTAGATGAATTTTACAATTAGCTGCCTCAAGATGGAGACGATGGCTATAATGAAGACATTTGCTGGGCAATGAAGAATGTGCATATCGAGTAACTCAGTGAATATTCTGAAGAAAATCCAAGCAGACTTCAACACACAGGAATAGATTTTCTCATTATGTGCAACATGAATACAGTAGTACATCGAGTTTCGAACGTCCAAAGTTTGAGTAACTTAAAATCTGAACTAAATTTTCAAGTAAATTTTGCCTCGGACATTGAATGCAGCCTAGGCACATGTCAATCTTGCAGCTAAGCTAACAACACAAGAGCTTCAGCACATTTACCGGCAGCAGAAGCAAGAAATTGCACAGAAGAGGTTTCTTCCAGGAAGAAAGAGGGGGAAGCTGGAGGGATTAGCACTGCTGAAATCGAAGATTTTTTCTTCATGTGGTTGAATATGCAAGAAGTTGTTGAGAAGTGGCACCCTGATATAACCATAGTTAACAGTGGAATAGTAGAGATTTGTGTAGTGAAAATTTATGATAGTTAACTCTTTTAGTCCCAGGGGGCATCAGAGGCACAAGTGGTAGGTAGTCAAGAAAGATGTAGAATCGGCACATATTGCATTTATTGGACTTCTAGGTTGGAATCTATGCACGTATGATGCGTTGCTTGGGACTCAAAGAGCTAACACAGTGGTGGTAGTGTCTGACACACAAGCTGTCATAGTTATTACTTCCTTTGAGTGTGGTATGTAGAGTAGTGAAGATTTGTGATAGTTAACACATGGTAGTGTCTGACATACAAGCTGTCATAGTTATTAGTTCCTTTGAGAGTGGTATGTAGAGTAGTGAAGATTTGTGATAGTTAACACATGGTAGTGTCTGACACACAAGCTGTCATAGTTATTAGTTTCTTTGAGAGTGGTATGTAGAGTAGTGATGATTTAGATCATTTTATTATTATTATTTTTTTGATGATTTCAGCAATCATTTTTATCTAAAAGCAGCTATGAAGAATCTGTTTGTGTTCTCTGTTTCAGTTAATTGACAAGACGTGTACCTCTCCAACATTTACACTAGAACAACATTTGATGTGGGATGATATTGCTATCTTGGCCAGATACTTGCTCATGTTGTCATTTAACAATTCTCTTGATGGTAGGATCACAAATTTATGTTGTTTGTCAGTTTTCTTATGTCTTTTGTGTGTGTGTGTGTCATTTATTTGTTTATTTATAATTATTATTTTTTAGCAAGTCATGTCTTCACTGTGTCTTTATTGTCAATATTTGTCATACTCTATTCAGTTGTATTTTACATTGTTTATGTGTGTTGGAAAGATCTATGGAAAAAGAGGGTGAGATGGAAGGCAGGGTGAGATGATTCTTGACAGCCTCTTACCATGGTATGGAGGGGTGTCAGCACACAAACTGATACATGATGTTGAAGATTACAAATTGTGGATGGGCATGATCGCCCAGGCCAGTCAGCAGAGCACTTGATGATGATCATATGATGGAGAGAAGGAGAGACTGAGAAATCTGATGCAACTGGGACTCATAGTATTATAGTTGGAATATTATTTGCATAATTATTTTCAAGAATTCAAACATGTCATTATCACAGTCTTTTAGATTTTCTACAATGTGATCTAATTTCTCTCTCTCTCTCTCTCTCTCTCTCTCTCTCTCTCTCTCTCTCTCTCTCTCTCTCTCTCTCTCTCTCTCTCTCTCTCTCTCTCTCTCTCTCTCTCTCTCTCTCTCTCTCTCTCTCTCTCTCTCTCTTTCCCCCCTCTCTCCCTCTCCCTCCCTCCTTCCCCCCTCTCTCTCTCTCCCCCTCCCTCCCTCCCTCCCTCTCTCTCTCTCTCTCTCTCCCCATCCCTCCCTCCCTCCATCCATCCAATGGCACAATAAACCTTATTCATTCACCAATTCTCTTTCTATCAGTGTATGGGGTATTTGACGTTTCTCCATTACACACCTACAATGTGTGAAGTCTTTTTAATTTTGCTTCATTGTATATTGTCTAGATATAGGTGCTGTAGTAAATATAAAAACAATTTCAAGTGTAAATGAATAATAAAAATAAATGTTCACTGTTGAAAATGACTGTTGAAAAAAAAAAAACTTGTAACTTTCAGTGGCCAGCCACTTGCCATTCCTGTTCCATATTGTGACACTGTTGGTTTCAACGGGTCCCCTGTCTCTGCGAGCTTCAACTCATGGATTGGTCATCAACATCATCCATTCACTGTGCACATGCTCACAGCTACATTTTTCAGGTGAGTCAATCAGTTATGTGATAACATTAATTGTAGTTGTATTGTGCCACTTTGGTGGTCAGCTATTTTAAATTAATACTGGTTGATAAATTTTATGTAAAAAAATCTTTTAACTCCTGATCCTGAAGCATCGCCATTTGTGTTGTTATGAGCTCTGAAAAGGGTTCTTTTCAAGTGAGGTTGGTGTGCAAACTGTCCTGAACTGTTGGTACCCAATAACACTTCCACAAGGTCTGCATTATAGAGCTTGCCTGTCTTTTTCCAGACTCAGAAACCAAAGTGTAATTCAAGATTAGTACTGGAGCTTCATATCTGTGTAGAGACACAGAATGCATCCAGCTAATGATTGAAAACATCAGGTACAGGCTGGCTGCAGTCAGACCTCAGTCCGTAATGTCTTCATCCTGAGATTTTATGTATTGAATTGCTAACTGACTGCAACCCGATGCACCACAAATCTCATTCTTATGTCCACTTGGTGAAATGTAGTTTGACTTGTTATTTTTGAGAACATGTTATCAGGACCTTTGCGGAAAGCAAGAATTAATAACACTGTAATACCTAGCACGTCTAAGAGGCATTATCAGAAATATGATGAATTACAAAAGCATTTACTTGCAGATTATAGGCATTCATTGACTAGTATTGGAGCAAAATAAAGTGAATCAAATATTATATCAGAATCAAAAATGCAAATCTCAGAGAAAGAACTTAACTGCTGAATCAAAAGGTGAGCAGACAAGCCTGGTGCTGGATGCCTGGGGCTGGATGCCTGGTGTTGGATGAGACACACGTTCTTTATCACAACATAACTGCCATTCTTCGTGTATTTTGTCTAAACTCTATCTCTGACAAGAAATGTATTTCTGTCTACAGAGAGCACACTGCAGGTCTTGAAGCTCAGCCTTGCTGAGTTTTCCTTGCCAAAATTCTACCAGTTGTTTGGCATAAGTACTGTCAAGTCTGCAGCTGTAAGTGCTTTCAGGACAAGCTACCGCCCTGGAGACCGTTCTTTCACAATGTCACCACCAGAAAATGAGAAAATGCCTCTCAGTTCTTTAGAGGCCATTGCAGATGCTCTTCTTGAGATTATGGAGGTAAGATATTTTCATGAAAAGGACAGAATAAATCAGCTGCTTGGCTCATTCCTGATTCTCTGTTATTGTCTCATGTTAGACAAAAGGTTGTAGTTACTAGTATTGAATGCTGTTATTTTACATACCATTTTAAAACCTATCTTTAGTAGTGATGTAAATCTGTATCTAGGCTAAAAGTAAAGAATGTTCTGACAGCAGAACATGTGCTTTGTTGAGTTTTACAGGGAATGTGATGAATTTGCATTATTTTAATTTGTGATTTATGGAACCAGACTGATAGACACAGCTGTGCAAAGAGAGGTTATATTCTTATTTGCAGCTAATAATTAACTATTTATAATGAAAACCTAAGAAAGTTGCTGACTAAAACTTTAGTAATAAAGCATTATAATGCTGACAAATTATGTTGCCTATTCTTCTTCTTCAGCATTCCGAGCCCTTGATATCACTCGCCTCCATTCATCTCTCTGGTTGGCCTTCTCTTTCCAGTTGGTGACACCAAGTGTTTGCATGTTTGTCTGGACATTATCTCTCCATCAACTTCTTGGTCTGCCTCATGGTCTACAGTTTGTGTATACAGTTTTAGCTTCCCTGTCATCTGACATTCTCTCAACCATTTCAGTCTATTAGCTCTCATAATGCCAGTTATCAGTGGTGATTTAAACAGATTATGAATTTCGTTTTTTCTTCTCATTCTCCATTCCCTGCTGTTTGCATCTTTGATGCGTCCAAAGATTCGTCGTAGGACTGTTTTCGAAAACCTGTAATAAGGCTTCATCTCTTTTAGTTGGGCTCCAAGTTTCAGAGCCATATAAAATGACAGGTCTTATCAACGTTTTATATATTTTGATCTTGGTGTTGCGAGACAGACACTTTGACTTTTAGCAGATGTTGAAGGGCATAGTATACTTTATTTCTAGATTGTATTCTATATTGTATTTTTTCTCTCAGCATGTTAGAGCAGTTGAAGTTTGCACCCAAGTGCTTATATGTTTCCGGTCTTTTGATTTTCATAATGTTACCTACTGAAATAGCTAAATAGTCTGTTAAATCATAGTGACTCACAATCTACATAATTGGTTATTTCATTTCCCCTAACCATGACTGATAAATTGGGAGTCGCTGTGGCATTGGGAGCTAGACGCCTGCCTGCGGAAAGTCGTGGGTTCGCGTCCTAACGGATCCAGACTTTTTAAAATGACCTTGACTCCCAGGTTGACCCAGCCTTGAGTGGGTACCAGGTGCAGTCCTGGAAAGTAAAGGCGGCCGGCGTGGTGCTGACCACATCAGCCACCAAGTGCTGATTGGTCTATACAAATATTGGTCTAGTCCTATATTCCCATCATGCCTAAAGACATGGAAAAGGGACTTTACTGTGCCTGATAAATTATAGCAAAATTGACTTTTACTGAGCCATAGTTCATTCCAAGAATGTACTGCCAGGCATTATTGTCCACGTTGTATTCATTTGCTCAGACATGGTATCATTAGGTTCTAATTCATTAATTACATATTTTCAGGGAATGTGTCATACAAATATGCAAAAACTTGAACAAAAATAAAAAAAAAAAGGCTTTTTATCCAATCACCATTATAAAAATATAGCACTCATGTTGAGCATTGGTAAAAATATGTCATCAAAAACGTTTCAGTCAGTGGGAAGTTTGTATCTGGTTCCCAAAATGTGAATTTTATTTTATGCATCTTTGTTCATTTAACAGAGTACACTATGCCTTCCTAGGCTGCTATGTATTTCACACAGGATTGCTTTCTTTCAGGTAGTTCCTACTCTAGTGAAGTAGAAACCTGGGTCTGAATGAGTTAAAAAAATACTTTACAAGAACAGAATTGATTTATTAACATCTGCCTGATGGATGGTTGGTTGGTTGGTTGGTTGGCTGGTTGGTTGGGATATGATCATTGCACTGCGGACATGTCTATACATGCTCAGATCCTTTCCTCAGTATGAACCCCAGCGTCCTGTAACTAATAGTACCAGATTTTTGTTGATTGATAAGTCTTTTTGTATGCCTGGTGTGTCTCTCACTTTTGGCTATGCCGATCTTAACTCTTAAGTCTTTCATTCTGGTGAGCGATGTGGAATCGCTGATCCAGCCAACGTATCAGCCCTTTCGTTTCCATTTATGCCCACCTGCCCCAGAACGAAGATAAAGACGACGTTACGCACAGTGGACTTCTGTAATAGCTCAGTCCGCTGCCTTCGCAGAGAAGCTGCCTGGATCTTTCAGATCATGCTCATGGAATTGCTAAGTACACACACAAAGGTATAGTCTTGTGTTCTAAGCCATACGAATGCTTGCGTTACCGCCATCAGCTCCATCGTCATGCTGCTTGTTGTCTTGGAGAAGTCACCGCTGGCGTCTTTGATTGTTCTTTGCTGAGCGTGCTGTGAACGCCTATTCACTTCTTTGCTGTCGTATAACAGATCCGTCTATGTAGATCAGTACATCTGCTTCGTCAAAAGTTATCGCTGATGAGAGTGTTGACCTCTGCACTGACCACAACAGCATTCTGGTATCCACCATCTTCTGTTGAGCGTGACAATACAAGAGAGTTGCAATTAAACACAGGAGGTACGGTACGGGTATCCACTCTTCACCAGGAGAGGTATTGGTTCGGCTACATACTTGCTTGATGACATCATCTGCCTAACAAGCCATGGCTTACCTCTCTTCAGCCTGTCGCCTTTTTCAGTGTAGAGCGCCTGATGCAATGAGTGTTTTTTATCAGTGCATATTTTAAGGTATGCACGATGGTTAGATTAATATAACAAATGTCTGATGTCAAAAGAAACGAACAAACAAAATTAATTGAACTGCTACATTAGACACTGCAATTGTCTGATGTCATGGAAAGTTTGTTAGTTAGTCGTTACGGTTCTGGCATCACAGCAAATTAGAGTGGCCCATAATTGCTCAACCGCCTATACCAGTGATTCCAGTCACAAACTGAGTCAAGTGAATGCTGTAGCCATACAAAGTGTCCTCAGCAAAACACACGCAGTTTGATCTGGCTAACCATAAGGTGCATGCCTCCTTAAACACACTGTGAGACCAGGCGTCATCGTTTAAAATCCAACTTCGTTTGATGAATAGCTGGGCGACGTTACAAACGTAACATCGGGCGATGTATCATGAAAAGATATTGAGCAAATGAAAAATAGAACCAGCTTTCTAATACGCTAAGTTTGACTGGAGAAAAGAGGCATTGAAATAAGACATCAGGACAACTGTAATACAGCACACATTTAAACACATACACTGAAGCATGGACACACATACACTGAAGCATGGACACACATACACTGAAGCATGGAAACACATACACTGAAGCATGGAAACACATATTAAATAAGCATTAATGTTAATTATTTCACACAGGCCTGCATGAAAGACATTCCAAATTGTGATTGGCTGCAGCAGTGGACTGACTTAGCCAGAAGGTTCGTATAGTATTTGTAGCCATATTCGTTTGTCATCATCATTAGGTTAGTCAACCCAAAGACTGGTGTGGAAGCCCTCTGATCAGATCACTCTATAGATCTCTGAATTCTGTAATTCTCTTGAACCCTGCTTCAGTCTGAACCTCAGAGTTTTTGAATGCCTCTTTCATTAGTAGTTCTTTTTCTTATAGCATGGTAAAGCCAACATAATATAAATTGGTTATACTTGTCAATAGTTTTGTGTTTGCTCCCTGAGGTTTTCAACACTTATTTGTTTAGTCTGGGTTTTTTCCATCTAAGTTTGTGTGTATCCCAATCCTTCTAATATCTGTCATACATTAAAGGACCTTTTTCACACCTGTTGGCATATTGGGACTATATTGCTAGAATTATATTGTATAAACCAATCGGCACTCCGTGGGTGATGTTGTCAACATCACTGTAGCCGCCTTTACTTCCCAGGACTACCTGGTGCTCATTTAACCCTACCAGACCTGAAGCCCTGAACTTAACTGTCCCTATAACCTGAGCTCCTGGGCACTAACCTGAAAAAACGAACATGATGTACAAAAATATAGCAAAAAAAAAATTCAAACAAGTGGTTAGAATAAGATAAAACTTGGAGACATTGTAGAAAATAGGTTTACCTTTCATCTAGCGCCAATCTTTCACCTTTGTGTGCCAATCCACCTAGTAAGATTAGTCTTGTTTCACAAAGTAAGCACCAGATGTTGCTGTTTGAGGGACACGCCCCCTTCTCTTACTATCGATCTAGTTTTGAATCTATAATTTTAATAATTCTCCTCCTCACTCTAGCTCTCACTGACTGTGTCACTTCAACTGGGAACGTATTCTTCATGAACGTATTCGCAGTCTGAATTAACCAAAGTATCGATCACCTGTTGGACTGTGAAAAACCTAGACCTATGTCACTTTCTTGTCGAAGCCGCTCGTTTCATTGAGAATTTTCAGAATTTTTTTCACATTAAACCACACAAAGAAATCTCAACACACGTGGGAAGTCATTTGCAATGACTAACAATGAAGTCTGCTGGCGATTGGCTGGTTATTTTTAGTCTGTGACGCATATTTTTCACGTACTACGTAAATTCCCGGAAAAGTGGGCCAGCGGTATAGAGGCTGGTTAGGAAATTCTCGGAAAATCGGGCCAGCAGTCTGGTAGGGCTAAGGCTGGGTCCACCTGCAAGCCAAGCTCATTTGTGGAAAAAAAAATCCGGTTCTGGCAAGACCAATGACCTTCGGATCTGCAGGCGAGCATCTAACTGCTACACCACAGTGGCCTGCTATCATACATGAGACATCTTTTATTATACTTTGACCTAGATAGGTACATTTATTCAGTTGTTCAATGTTGGGTTTTGAGCAGAAGTGTTTAAGTGATCCCAACTGTTGTTCTTTTTTAATTATTTTCTGGGAATATATTTTCTGGTCACATGTTCTTCCTATTTTTGTTGTTACGTTTGTAATTGCTTCTGTAATTGGCTTGCTTCTCCTATGTAACAATGTAAACAGCATTCTTTACTTCATGAACACTGCTGCCATAATCTCAGATGCTTTGAATCCTTTTTGACATTTCACTGCACCAAGGAGCCGCTGTAACCTTAGGACCGCCATGCTGTAGCGGCTAGACACTTAACCTGCGGATCAGAAGGTCATGGATTCAGGTCCTGATGGTGCCGGACTTTTTTTTTAAAATGACTTACGCTCCCACGTCGACCCAGCTTTAAAATGGGTACAAGATAAGTTCCTGGAAAGTAAAGATGTCTGGCCTGATGCTGACCACATTGCCCAACAATGCTGATTGGTCTGTAAAATATAGGACTAGCCCTATACTCCCAGTATGTGTGGAAAAGGGTTCTTTATCTTTTACTGCAGCAGCCTCCACATGGTCCCTGAATGACAGGCTTCTGTTAAAAGTGATATCCAGGTACCTCAGTTTGCTTTCTCTTTTCTTCTTCTTCTTCTTCTTCTTCTTCTCCTCCTCCTCCTCCTCCTCTTCCTCTTCCTCCTCCTCTTCCTCCTCCTTCTCTTCCTCTTCCTCCTCCTCCTCCTCCTCTTCTTCTTTTTCTTCCTCTTACTCTTCTTCTCCTTTCATTCGCTTGAAATAGATTATCTATATCTGCAATGTTAACTCTAGTCTTTCTCTTTTTTGATATTTAATTGGGAGGCTTGGTGCATCAACTCCAATAAACCTATTGTCCAGAGAGGACCAAAAAACTGAATCCTTTTCTGGGTTGATGACAACAGCATCCATCTCTCTACACCAGTTGGTCACTTTGTTTACAGTTGCCTGTAGCTCTTGAGCTGTCTGCTGTCTAGTGCATCCCTGCCTTTATGTCAGAGCATCATCTGGAGCTTCTAGTTCTGCAGTAATGTTTGCATACACATTGGAAAGCTTCTAGTTCTGCAGTGTTTGCATACACATTGGAAAGCTTCTAGTTCTGCAGTAATGTTTGCATACACATTGGAAAGCTTCTAGTTCTGCAGTGTTTGCATACACATTGGAAAGCTTCTAGTTCTGCAGTAATGTTTGCATACACATTGGAAAGCTTCTAGTTCTGCAGTAATGTTTGCATACACATTGGAAAGCTTCTAGTTCTGCAGTGTTTGCATACACATTGGAAAGCTTCTAGTTCTGCAGTAATGTTTGCATACACATTGGAAAGCTTCTAGTTCTGCAGTAATGTTTGCATACACATTGGAAAGCTTCTAGTTCTGCAGTAATGTTTGCATACACATTGGAAAGCTTCTAGTTCTGCAGTAATGTTTGCATACACATTGGAAAGCTTCTAGTTCTGCAGTAATGTTTGCATACACATTGGAAAGCTTCTAGTTCTGCAGTAATGTTTGCATACACATTGGAAAGCTTCTAGTTCTGCAGTAATGTTTGCATACACATTGGAAAGCACTGTTGACATTGCAAAAACATTTGATAGTCAAAAGCATTACTGTGAGTTGAGCTACAATTGAAAACTAATTAAATTTAAAATAGGACTATGATACTCAGTGAAAGAAAAGATTGTTTTGTTTTTGTGTTTGAATTACACGAACCTTTTTATTTTACGGCCTCAAGCATAACTCATTTGTGTATCTTATATACTTGAATATGTGCTAGGATTCCGCTGAGACTACTAGAACTCCAGGTCAAATGTGGTATGCCAGACATGAACACTATACAGATAGCCATAGAAGAATAGTAAAACAACACAGAACTGGTGTTACCAGTTGCCACACCCTGGAGGGACATAACATGCTGAAGATGTGATCTGAGCACTTATGGATTTGTCCGATGTGCAGTGAGGATAATCTGTCGATTAACTGTTACCTCTGAACATTCACTTATTAGGTGCCTTTGATCTTACAGGTTTGCATTTCAGTACAACCCCGCCCTTCAGCCTAGAGCAATCATTGTGTTTGGCTGTATCAGCAAGACTGTGTCAGATTCTGAAGTGAAGCAGCTGTTGAAAATTATGATGAAGGTCAGGGATATTTTTGTGAGTACTTTTAGATGTGTCACCCTTTATCTTACTTAGATGTCTAGCTAGATGTCCTTCAAGTCTGTTGTACATGACATCACTACTACATTTTTGTGAGTACTTTTAGATGTGTCACCCTTTATCTTACTTAGATATCTAGCTAGATATCCTTCAGGTCTGTTGTACATGACATCACTACAACATTTTTGTGAGTACTTTTAGATGTGTCACCCTTTATCTTACTTAGATGTCTAGCTAGATATCCTTCAGGTCTGTTGTACATGACATCACTACTACATTTTTGTGAGTACTTTTAGATGTGTCACCCTTTATCTTACTTAGATGTCTAGCTAGATATCCTTCAAGTCTGTTGTACATGACATCACTACAACATTTTTGTGAGTACTTTTAGATGTGTCACCCTTTATCTTACTTAGATGTCTAGCTAGATATCCTTCAGGTCTGTTGTACATGACATCACTACTACATTTTTGTGAGTACTTTTAGATGTGTCACCCTTTATCTTACTTAGATGTCTAGCTAGATATCCTTCAAGTCTGTTGTACATGACATCACTACAACATTTTTGTGAGTACTTTTAGATGTGTCACCCTTTATCTTACTTAGATGTCTAGCTAGATATCCTTCAAGTCTGTTGTACATGACATCACTACAACATTTTTGTGAGTACTTTTAGATGTGTCACCCTTTATCTTACTTAGATGTCTAGCTAGATATCCTTCAAGTCTGTTGTACATGACATCACTACTACATTTTTGTGAGTACTTTTAGATGTGTCACCCTTTATCTTACTTAGATATCTAGCTAGATATCCTTCAAGTCTGTTGTACATGACATCACTACAACATTTTTGTGAGTACTTTTAGATGTGTCACCCTTTATCTTACTTAGATGTCTAGCTAGATATCCTTCAAGTCTGTTGTACATGACATCACTACTACATTTTTGTGAGTACTTTTAGATGTGTCACCCTTTATCTTACTTAGATGTCTAGCTAGATATCCTTCAGGTCTGTTGTACATGACATCACTACTACATTTTTGTGAGTACTTTTAGATGTGTCACCCTTTATCTTACTTAGATGTCTAGCTAGATATCCTTCAAGTCTGTTGTACATGACATCACTACTACATTTTTGTGAGTACTTTTAGATGTGTCACCCTTTATCTTACTTAGATATCTAGCTAGATGTCCTTCAGGTCTGTTGTACATGACATCACTACAACATTTTTTTGCAACTGCAGTGTTCTTTCATTCTTGAAAGGTGCATGCTTTTTCCCATGAAAAGTTGAGTTTCAATTTATCATTTAACTGTATTTGTGTGGGGTCATTTGCTTGGAAATTTTTGTTTAAAACCCACTTTAATTGTTATAGATGGTTAGGGTAAATAATAAACAACATGGATTCTAACAGACATTGAAAAAAAAAGAAGTTGCCAGCAAAGAAAACTGATGTCTGATACTAAGTGCCTGGAAATATTGGTTTTGAGTACTGGTTGTTCAATTTTCATAAGTAAATAAAATGTGAACAGTTAGCTAGATGTTAAAATATGTCTTCAAAAAGACTTCTTTAACTGACAACATTAGCTCGTTTGTGAAGCATCAATGTTATTTAGGTGTGTAATGTTTTATGAACATGTCACAGTTTCAGTATTGGTATTAACTTGGTTACTGCATGACTCTTGTCTTTATTGTATCAGCCACTACTCCACTGGATTGTACTTGTACTGTTTTGTACTAACTGTTTGTGACATATTTTGCAGTGGTTAGTCTGTCTAAAACTGGTTCTCTGCTTTTATTTTATGCTGTTATAAATATCCTTTGCTACTTTGTCAGCATGGGCATTATCTTGCAAACATAAATTGAACTCTTATTTCACTTCTGGAAGGCACATGATATCTGTAGACTTCACTCATCTGCCCTTGGTAAAGTTAACATTAATTAATTCTATAGATATCACTCATCTGCCCAGGTAAAGTTAACATTATTTAATTCTATAGACATCACTCATTTGCCCATGGTAAAGTTAACATTAAATTCTATAGACATCACTCATTTGCCCATGGTAAAGTTAACATTATTTAATTTTATTGACATCACGCATCTGCCCACTGCAGAGTTGAAATTACTTTATTTTGTAGACATTTCTTGTCTGTCCATTGTAGAGGTAATGTTATTTGATTCTGCAGACTTTATTTTGTCCATTATAGAGTTAATATTATTTTATTTTACGGACGTTACTCAGCTGCCAGTGTCTTTTCCTCAATATTTCTTGCTATTGCCTAATGAGAAATACCAAAAATGATCAGTCTTCAGACAGTTTTAATCCACTCTTGGTAGTGATGTTCTGGAACTTTTGTAACAGACAACACATTTCTCCTTTTGAAAAGCTTAACGGAACTAGTAAAGGAACTACATAATAAATATTCAACTTTGGATGCAGAGAAGTAAAAGAAGCGGTTAAGAAAAAACCAGTCTTGTATAAACAGCTGATAAAATTTAAGAAAGAAGAAGATTATATAAACTGTAGACTGAAACTGAGAGAAACGAACCAGAGGATCAAGAAACAAATAAAATCCTTGGAACTTTTCATAGAATTAATGGTAAAAGAGAGAAACCAACCAGAGGATCAAGAAACAAATAAAATCCTTGGAACTTTTCATAGAATTAATGGTAAAAGAGAGAACAGCCAGCAGAACATTTTTCAAAGCAGTCAGAAGTATGCGAAAAAGAGAGGAGAGCTCCAAACACACAGAAATAATTAATGTTAAGATAGGATGGCCATTTATAATTCACCAGAAATAAACAGATGGAGAGAATACTTCAGTGAGCTCTTAAAACCCCGGGGGGGGGAGGGGGGGGGGGGGGGGTTATCAGGAAAGAATAGCCCCAGGTTAGTAGCGTATCCTTTACACGACATTGCAGAACCAACCTCAACAGCTCCTGGCTGTTGTGTGGTTTTTCTAGGCAAATTTACGTCCAGTAGTTTGACATTGCTTTCTGGACAGTCGGCTTTCTTGATACCACTGTCGAAACCAACGCAAGGTGCATGGCCCGCAGCTGGGATCGAACCCGGCATTACGAAGTGTTCGCATCGACTTAGTCACAGAGCCGACATTAGCCCCAGACCGCAGAGATTTAGTACTAAAAACAGAAATATTAGTTGGTGAAGTAGATTAAAGTCTTTAATTAAGCACTCTCCCAAATATAAAATACCAGGAGCTGATAGATTACCAACAGAACTAATCCAAGCAGCAGGAGAAAGAAACATCAGATGGCTTACAGAAGCCGGCGCTTCTTTGAATCGTTCCCCAAAATGGCGGCTGTAATATGATGGCGTTCAAAAAGGAGCTAAATTGGCCAATTTCTGGCCATAAAACATCCAAAAATATCCAAATGCGGGGTCAGTTCTAATAAAAATATATGTGCCGGCTCCGAATAACGAAACAAATGCTCTGACAGGGTCTGGGCGATACGTTGCTTGCCGACCTGCTTCTGCGAGTGTGCCTCACCGCCGAGTGTATCCCCCGCGCCGCTACGCGCGGCGCGGATGGGGGCTTAACTAGATGGCTGGGACTCACGAGTGGCAGCTACCGCATCTCCTGCAACTTCCTCCAATTACTGTACTCGTGAGTCCCAGGCACCTAGATACGCTCGGCGATGAGTTTAATCGCGTTTGGCGCATGCCGACAAGTCTGACATCTACCGCTGCTAAATCCTCCAATCGGAATAACACAGTATTGCTAATCGGCTTTCATCGTCTGCAATGTCTCGAAATTGGTCAACGGTAGCGTAATATCGTCTGCTAGTATCGTCGTCTGCAGAAACGCTCGAAATTTGTCGGTATTTATCGTCTGCTACTAGTACCGTGTGCAAATGTTTATATTGGTTGTCAAGTAATCCTAGTTTTGCCGCGATTTGTTCGTTGGCAGAAAGTCCGTATTTTAGATATACGCGAACACCGTCGTTCGGATATTTTTGGATATTTTATGGCCAGAATCTGGCATGCCGCCATTTTGGGGAATAAATCAAAGAAGCGCCCAGAAGCCTTATGGAATTGACACAAATGGTCACCGGACATAGACACCTTGGGCAGGAAAGAGAACACTATCTCAATAATAGCATTACTTACAGGAGTTGTTACACAAGTCAGAGAAAACGCTGCAAGCTCTTTAGTTAAATGACTTGTGAAGAAGAACACCAGTTTCAAACTTTTCACTGTCATTCATTACTTTGTGCTTCCCCACTTCAGAAGGTTCCCAGTAATCTGTACTCCAACCATCAGGACTGCTCGCTGTCTAGACCCCATAAAAATTGTCTTATGCATTGACTACCCTGTTAGCAATTGCTTTTCTGCATTTGTTTCTGTCAACTCTTTTCATTACCTTGGGCCCGAATTTGCCTGCTGGGAGGTATCTCCCTTGGGCCTGGTGAATCCCACACTGGTGAATGTCCCCTTATTTGCAGATTCCCAGTTAATATTTCCTAGCATACATTCATCACATTATATTATATTTAACCACTTTGCTATTAAGAAATACACACATTTTTATAGGGTGGGGGGGGGGGGGGGGGGGGATTTGTCGCATATGACAAATCTGCCAAACCGCCAATCATTTTTGGGGTCTGCCAATCATTTTTTTAAATTGCCAAATTTATCAAATTGGCATTTCAAGTGCCAAATTGGCAATGCTAGTAGGGTAGTTGGTGAAGGACTGAGTTTCTTACTTAAGGGCTGTGATGTGAGTGACCTTCTGTAAAGGATGTGTTATGTGATGTGTTGCTGTAAAGAATTGCGAGTTTTTACTTCTGCAGTAAAAGTGGTTTCAGAGTAAATGCAAAGATGGAAAACTTATAGGAAAGAGGTCATCATATATAACACATGCATGAAGAGATGATAATGATATTTGAGATGCATGCCTTCACCCTAATGCCATGTGGTAGTACATGGACACAGATTTGGAGACACTACACTTTTTTTTTAGTCCCAAATAGTTTTAGAGTAGAAACACAATATGGCACAATAATTCACTGTAAAGAAAAAACAAAGCATCATTGTATGACTTTCAAAGATACAGCATACAGTGTGCTACATTTAAAATATTTAACCAGATTTCTTTTGCGTAACTAGACCAAACATGCAATAAAAAATAACACAGTGTGTTGGGTTGATACATATAGACATATGCTGAGCACACATGGTGAAGGCTTGGAACAAAAAGAGTTAAACAAACATGGGATTGGTGAGTAGTAGTGTCTTTCCTGCAGGTCCTGATAATAGTGTTGTTCTGCAAAGATAAGCTACCAGGATATGGATAAATACTTCAGATTTACTGTTTCCATAATAGTCATTTTAAGGCTTAGTTGTTGTGGTGTAGTCTCTTTTGATAATCATTTCTGTTTAATGCACTTTATATTTATGTCATATTCATTGTTTTGTTTTTGTGCTTGAATTACACAAACCTTTTTATTTTACGGCCTCAAGCATAACTCATTTGTGTATCTGTACTTTAATGTGTTTCCACCAATGTTGAATCGTTCTCTTTCTCTCTTATACACACCCTCTTCCATAACATGTCAAACAATGAAAGAGCTTCTCCCCTGCCTTGAGACAGTTGTAACCCCAAATGTGTGTAATGAATCAGTCCTCAGTGGGTGATGGGGCAGATGTCATGCTGGCCATCTTGTTTGTCTACATCATTTCCTGGTACCTATTTTAGATCCTGTACCTGATTCCTCTTCTTCTTTCCTCATCCTCCTGAATCTTGATGTTCCTAGGATTGTATTGTGCTGCATCATAATGGACAGTGTATTGGGGACACGATGATGTCTTGTCCTTGTAACAATATTAGACCAATGAAACAGTGAGCATGTGTTCATTCTTCATACATGTGCTGCTGCATATCATTGACAACATGGCTGACATGATAACAAATCTGACCACAGAGGATCAGCCAGTGGTGATTTAATTCTTTACCTGTTAGCAAACAGTTACCATTGCACATAAAATTCAGGCACTGTGTGGTGAGCTGATCAGAGCACGCTGGTCTTATTGTGACTGGAAGCCATCAACAAGACTAATGCAGTAGTACGTGAGGACTGTCATCAGAGTTTATGTTCACTGGTGGTAGAACATTAGTAGTAAAATTTGATTGTCATTTGGGACAAATGATGGTTCATAAGAAGCTAGTATCAGAAGGTATGTTGATAATAGGTCCCAAGGTTGTCCATCTTGAGGAAGAACACATAGGGTGAAGTTTAACCACTTTCTGCATTACAGAACAGAGAGTGGTACATCTATATTGTGAACAGCGGCGGCATATGGTGAATTATCGTGCCGTTGCTTTAAGCCATGCAACTAAATAATGAGCATGCAATAGAAGGATCATGAAAAGAGAAAATTCAGCTAACAGTTTTCTGATAAAATATTCAAGTTACAGGTCTCCATTTCTAAGATTAATATTTATTTTTTTAAACTGTGAAGGGCTTTAATTGGCAGACTTTACTCTAGTGCGAATGTCACTGCCAGCAACTACAAAGATACACGAGACAAACTGCATAAAGACATCAATAATTACAACCCAACATGCTTTTGCATGATGCGATTCTGTTACATGACAGTGCTCATCCGCATGTCACAGACATTGCACAGTATGTTTAGCCTCTTGCTGATTATCGCAGTACCCATTTCAAATCCCTTCAATGGCTGGTTTAGATTGTCTTGCCAAAAGTACACATCCAGATTGCCATGAAGACAACTCAGCTTATAATAACTCACCTCCCCGTGTGGGTTCCGGGGCCCCATCGTGGGAAAACCAAGAATAGACCCTCTGCCTCCCCAAAAGCATGACGTAAGAGTCGACTAATTGGGGAGCTTCCTTTGAAGTCAGAGTGCATCTGCCTGAGAGGCAAGGAACCAACAGTCTGCATTCAAGTGAATCAGATCTGTAAAACTGATGCACACACGACACCCAGGTTCTGGAGCAGGACTGCAGTTCAGAAGTGGACGAACAACCAGAACTTTCCACCAGAGTTTACAGCTGGTGAACGCGAAGAAGAAGAAGAAGATAATAACTCACCAATTTCAAAGTCATCTTCACTATCTCTCCATTAATTCTTTATCCGATCAACCAGTTTTCTCGCCATTTTGTCTAAACAAAATGTAGATTAATGCAAAACTATAACTATATTTCAGGCTACAAAATACACACATCACCGACCAAACTTCCATGGTAAATAAAGCAACAGGATAATGCAGAACGATGTCCTGCTAACCTAATCACATCTAAATGCATATGAGAAGGTGTTTAATCATATGTAAATGGGACAGTTTGATCCGAATATAGCTAATGTGTATTGTCATTTGACTCCCAAAAATAACGGTCCTTAGCAGTCTGTAGGGAAAGTTTAAAAATCTGTTTCACACCCACAGGGGCACAGAAACTGGATAATGTCTATAGACATTCGTAGCAGTTCTCGGGCAAATGGCTAAATACGGTCCATAACATTGAAAGAGTTAACCACTTGACTAGCCGCTCCTCAACAAAATTCATAATCTGTTTGAATCACCAGTGATGTTTGTCATCATGAGGGCTTATAGACTGAAATAGTGAGGACATAAAGAGAATGCAGATGAGTGAGCGGCAAAAACTGTATGTACAAAAGGTTGAAAGGGAGCTCACTATAAGGCAGATCAAGAAGATGGTGAAGAGGTATCTAGGCAGACTTAAAACGGAGTCCTCAGCTGGAAATAGGGCAGAAAGAAGATATTCATGGAGGCTGGTAATGTCTGCAGCAGTAAAACCTCCAGGACCTGCAGTGCTGAAAAAGATGATGTTTTAAAGATGGGCCGCTGTTTAAATTATGTTGGATGGGTGTAGAATTGAAACTGAATTTAGTAAGTATTGTAGTGGTTTGTTTTTTACCCGAGTGATCAGGTAGTGTGTCTTTTTATCACCCACTTAGAGTAAACCAAGACATGCTTCTGACTATAAAAGTGCAAGGTTTAAAGTGAAAACTAGTTCAGCAAGTGTAGCAATAGTTGACAAGTTATAATAAGAATAGTATAAATTGAAGTTATGTCCCAATGTTGAATTTGTCCTATTCTACAGGCCTTAGAGTCTTACATGGACCTCACTCTGATTGAAGCAGTGGTGATGTGTTTAACAAGGTTACAGCCCATGTTGAAACCTGTAAGGGCAGTTTGTGATGTATTCATAAGTCTGTCAGCTTGTATAACTTTGTTCATTATTCTGTATGTGTCTGTCTGTCTGTCTGTCTGTCTGCCTGCCTGCCTGTCTGTCTGTCTGTCTGTCTGTCTGTCTGTCTGTCTGTCTGTCTGTCTGTCTGTCTGTCTGTCTGTCTGTCTGTCTGCCTGCCTTTACATCTGCCTAATTATCTCTTGTCATAAGGATTATATTTAGTGCATTTAGCTGGTGACTGTGGTTGGAGCATTGATCTCTTGTGTTACTTCAGATTGTTTTCTTCGTAGTTTACCGAAGAGTCAGCTGATGAAACTTGAACACATACAGAATGAAACCTTGCGAATAATTCTGGGATGTATGAGAGATACCCCGGTAGTATGTGTGCGATATATACTTGCACTGCCTACTATTGCAGATAGGCTCAAAGTTCTGCAAGCAAAGTCATATCTCAGAGTGGCTGCGGACAAGAGGCACCACCTGCATGAAGCCCTGGGTAGAGCTAAGTGTCACAGACTGAAAAGAGGAAGGTCTTGGATGGTGAAAGCTGAAGACACAATTGGACATGTGTGCAGGCTTGATAAATTTAGGCCAGGAGAGAAGTGGGTCAGAGTGTCCGATCAGGTTTTAGACTTGTGTAGGGTTCTAATCACTTGTGGACGGTTTTTTTTTTTTTTCCCTCGAACACCGGCTGTGAATTCCAGTGGAAGGTCCCGGTTAATCGTCCACTTGGACTTTTGGCTTTCACCTGGACCTGATTTTTGCGTGTACAACCGTTTTTCATTTCCCTGCCTCTTGGGCAGCTGTACGCCGACTTCGAAGGAAGACGTCAGGCCTATTTCTAGGGTGACTGTGGCCATTGTTTTGTGTGGGTCGAGACTTGGCCTGATTTGTGTGGTGTCCGCCTTGTCTCCTTCGCCGCAGGTATTGCCCCCGGAGTACCCCTTTGGGGCAGCCCCCTGTGGAACAGTTGGCCCTCAAGGGAAGGCAGGGGCAGATCATGGGCATTCCCCGCCATCCAAGGAGGCTTCCATGCATGCAGAGCCGGCACATGGCACTCTGGTTCTGGGCTCACCCAAGGAATCGTCACGTCCTGCACATGCCTGCTTAACCTCACAACCGTATCAGGCCTCCCGCTCGACAGGGGCTGCGCCCTCTGGAAGTCAGCGGGGAGCAGCCCGTGGGTTTTGGACTTTTGTGACCACACAGATAGGTACATTAGCCCGACAGAATTTCACATCCTGAATCAGGCATATCGTTATCAGTTTTGTCCCAACACTCGGGCGAGTGGGGTCTTTGGGTGTGGACATTCGGCCTTTTTCAGTTCAGTGCAAATTTTGATGGTCAGATTTTGATCCGTATGATCTAGTTTTGTCGGACATTTAGGCTTAGCCATCCGATGGATGGTTGCTGTTGTGGTGTACCACAGCGCGGTGACGACGACACTGAGGGTTAACCGAGGATGTACGTGACTGGCCAGCCTATGGATGGTTGCTGTTGTGGTGCACCTCAGCGCGGTGACGACGACACTGAGGGCCAACCGAGGATGCACAAGGATGGCCAGCCCATGTATGGTTGCTGTTGTGGTGCACCTCAGCGCGGTGACGACGACACTTGAGAATTAACCGAGGATGAGCATTGAGCAATGTTCTCTTTACTCAGCAGTCTTTTAACCAAGGGTTGTAATTTTAGCTGTACTTTTGTCAAACCTACTCATGTTCCTAATGAGTTTTGATAACACTTTTCACCCAAGCGTTTGGGGGCGGGCTGATGAGAGCCACAAGGACACATCACCTCTGGGGGCCGCCAGACTCCGAGATCCCCTGACAGCTCTGTTAATGCTCATTTGAGACATTATCCGTGGCGCACGACGAGGACGTGCTGTAGGGGTCTTGCGTGAGGTTCCGTACAACCAGGATAGTAAAGGACTGGCGCCCGAGTGACGTACGGAGTATCTCCTTATACACATCATGTTGGACTTAACTTCCCCTCACGCCTGTGACATAAATCACCGCGCCACACTTGTGGACGTGAGTGCAGGGACTGGCCAGCTGGTGCTGCAGAATCAGAAGTTCAACAAATGATTCATGAAAATTCCCACCCAGGTGGTGTGATTGTCTATACAGATGGCTCTGTGTTGAGGGGCAGGTGAAGTGCATGGAGGTTCATAGTGAAGACGATTGGACGTCGCTTGATGCAACAAAGCCTGGCATATGATATCACAACGTCTAGTTTGAGAATGGAGGTGGAGGCAGTCACTGCTGCCATCCACTGGCTTCAGAATACGCTGTACACACATGCCATCATTGTACTGACTCACAGAGCATGTTGAGAAAGGTGGAGATAGGCATGCTCCATGCAGAGTGGCAAGCATCACTTCAAAGGTACTGGGTAGTTAGCATCCTTTGAATATTTTCTCCATGTGATGCTTGAGTGTTGGGAAATGAGCAGGCGGAGATACTGGCCGGTTCTGCCCCACTTGGTGGTGAACTGATGTATGACAAGCTGGATGTTGTGAATGCCAATTGGGAGCTAGTGAACAGTGCCGAGGCACAGATAGATCATTACGGTCTAAGGAGAATGGCACTGCAAGGAGTTACAAGGGGATCTGGCCGGCGCTCAACACTCAGGGGAAAGGCGAGACAGATATACAGTCAGACAGTTACTGGTACCATCGGAATTTTAACTCTTCACTTGCTGCTGAAGGTGAGGACAGTGTGCTTATGGGACTGTCCTGAGTGCTGTGATGTTGATTCTTAATTCAACATTCATAGTTCGCCAATGGATAGCTTTGCTGTTCAATTCTGCTGCCAATTTCAGGCCTTTATACATAAGTTACTTTTAACAGCTATTCTTGTAAAAGAGAATGCCCATAACAACAATAAAATATAGTTAAAATATAAACCTCTTCAGCATATCAATCAAATTGAGAGGGAATCCGTAATAACATACCACAGTCAGCATATATTTAAAATTGTATGAAGATATCTTTGCTGCCTCATGGAATTGTGTAGATAGTGCAGCAGTTATCTTATTGGTGCTGCAAACAAATACAAGCACAGCTCACCATTTTGGGTTAGATTTCTGTCATGTGAAGATTACATTTCAATCAACAGCTATTGAAAATTATGAGTGAAACAGACGGAGCTTTGTTTAAATTCAGTTATTGTGAATACTTATATTGTAATAAATTATTTAAAATGTAAATATGAAGTCAGTTATACACATGGTAAATAAAGATAAAAACACTGTAATGAAATAAAGATGTTTTATGTAAGTCTTGACAGATTTTAATATTTTTTATTCATGTCTGTTCATTTATTCAGGAATCTCCAATTCACAAGTTTCTCTTCTGGGTAGCCATCTCAGTTTTGCAGCTGGATGAAGTGTCTCTGTATGCTGCTGGCCTAGGCTTGTTAGAACAAAATCTGCATACTCTGGATAACATTGGTCTGTTTGAAAACAAAGTATGTACCATCAGATCTCTATTGTACAGCTTACCCAATGTTTAACTCTTTGAGTCCCAAGGATCGCATCATACGTTCATAGGTTTCTACCTAGAAGCCCAATGAACGCAAGATGCGCCGATTTTATGTCTCTTTTGACTACCCTTTGGGCCTCTGATGCTAAACCCCCTGGGACTCAGAGTGAATAAGATGTGCTTCTCTTTGTGTCATTACCTCATTTAGCTGGTGACTGTTGAGATTTCATAGAAAAAGATTACTTTCAATAAATTAGGTTTCAGGTTGAATAAGTGTCACTTAGCATTATTTCAGAAATGTGTTCATCAAGAATTACAAATACTTAGGAAGCATAATGTCATCAGCTGACAAAACAGAAGATGAGATTGATGACAAATGTAACAGAGCAAACCAACTCATTGGGCAAACGGAACCAGCACTAAGAAACAAACATGTATCAGTAGAAACCAAACAAGCGCTCTGTAGCAGAGTCTCTTTGCCAACCCTGTGTTATCAATGCCTGACCTGGACAGTGACAGAACAAGAGAAAAGAAAAACTACAACTGAAATATTTGGGTATTACAGAGACCCTGGGAATCCCAATTTACGAAGAACAAAAAAAGGGTGCTTTTGCGTAATTTACACTTCACCTTAACACTCCAAGATGTAAGAGGATCAAGATGAAATGAAATGATAATTTTTTATAAATTATGTGTACATTATTATTATAACTTTCCAAACCCATGTACATGTCATAAACAGGACAAAACAGGCAATTGCTAGAATGGGGCTAGGTATAATGTGGCCTTGTATTAGAATAGAGCCCAGTAATGTGTGGCCTTGTGCTAGAATTGGACCAAGTATGGTGTGGCCTTGAGCTAGAATTGGACCAAGTATGGTGTGGCCTTGAGCTAGAATTGGACCAAGTATGGTGTGGCCTTGAGCTAGAATTGGACCAAGTATGGTGTGAACTTGTGCTAGAATTGGACCAAGTATGGTGTGGCCTTGAGCTAGAATTGGACCAAGTATGGTGTGGCCTTGAGCTAGAATTGGACCAAGTATGGTGTGACCTTGTGCTAGAATTGGGCCAAGTATGGTGTAGCCTTGTGCTAGAATTGGGCCAAGTATGGTGTAGCCTTGTGCTAGAATTGGGCCAAGTATGGTGTAGCCTTGAGCTAGAATTGGACCAAGTATGGTGTAGCCTTGTGCTAGAATTGGGCCAAGTATGGTGTAGCCTTGTGCTAGAATTGGGCCAAGTATGGTGTAGCCTTGTGCTAGAATTGGACCAAGTATGGTGTGGCCTTGTGCTAGAATTGGGCCAAGTAAGGTGTGGCCTTGTGCTAGAATTGGGCCAAGTATGGTGTAGCCTTGAGCTAGAATTAAGCCCAGTAAGGTGTGGCCTTGTGCTAGAATTGGGCCAAGTAATGTGTGGCCTTGTGCTAGAATTGGGCCAAGTAATGTGTGGCCTTGTGCTAGAATTGGACCAAGTAAGGTGTGGCCTTGTGCTAGAATTGGACCAAGTATGGTGTGGCCTTGTGCTAGAATTGGACCAAGTAAGGTGTGGCCTTGTGCTAGAATTGGGCCAAGTATGGTGTGGCCTTGTGCTAGAATTGGGCCAAGTAATGTGTGGCCTTGTGCTAGAATTGGACCAAGTGAGGTGTGGCCTTGTGCTAGAATTGGGCCAAGTATGGTGTGGCCTTGTGCTAGAATTGGACCAAGTATGGTGTGGCCTTGTGCTAGAATTGGGCCAAGTATGGTGTGGCCTTGTGCTAGAATTGGGCCAAGTAATGTGTGGCCTTGTGCTAGAATTGGACCAAGTAATGTGTGGCCTTGTGCTAGAATTGGGCCAAGTATGGTGTGGCCTTGTGCTAGAATTGGGCCAAGTATGGTGTGGCCTTGTGCTAGAATTGGGCCAAGTATGGTGTGGCCTTGTGCTAGAATTGGGCCAAGTATGGTGTGGCCTTGTGCTAGAATTGGACCAAGTATGGTGTGGCCTTGTGCTAGAATTGGACCAAGTATGGTGTGGCCTTGTGCTAGAATTGGACCAAGTATGGTGTGACCTTGTGCTAGAATTGGACCAAGTATGGTGTGGCCCTGTGCTAGAATTGGGCCAAGTATGGTGTGACCTTGTGCTAGAATTGGGCCAAGTATGGTGTGGCCCTGTGCTAGAATTGGGCCAAGTATGGTGTAGCCTTGTGCTAGAATTGGGCCAAGTATGGTGTAGCCTTGTGCTAGAATTGGGCCAAGTATGGTGTAGCCTTGTGCTAGAATTGGGCCAAGTATGGTGTAGCCTTGTGCTAGAATTGGGCCAAGTATGGTGTAGCCTTGTGCTAGAGTTGGGCCAAGTATGGTGTAGCCTTGTGCTAGAATTGGGCCAAGTATGGTGTAGCCTTGTGCTAGAATTGGGCCAAGTATGGTGTAGCCTTGTGCTAGAATTGGGCCAAGTAATGTGTGGCCTTGTGCTAGAATTGGACCAAGTATGGTGTGGCCTTGTGCTAGAATTGGACCAAGTATGGTGTGGCCTTGTGCTAGAATTGGGCCAAGTATGGTGTGGCCTTGTGCTAGAATTGGGCCAAGTATGGTGTGGCCCTGTGCTAGAATTGGGCCAAGTATGGTGTAGCCTTGTGCTAGAATTGGGCCAAGTAATGTGTGGCCTTGTGCTAGAATTGGACCAAGTAATGTGTGGCCTTGTGCTAGAATTGGGCCAAGTATGGTGTGGCCTTGTGCTAGAATTGGGCCAAGTATGGTGTGGCCTTGTGCTAGAATTGGGCCAAGTATGGTGTGGCCTTGTGCTAGAATTGGACCAAGTATGGTGTGGCCTTGTGCTAGAATTGGACCAAGTATGGTGTGGCCTTGTGCTAGAATTGGACCAAGTATGGTGTGACCTTGTGCTAGAATTGGACCAAGTATGGTGTGGCCTTGTGCTAGAATTGGGCCAAGTATGGTGTGACCTTGTGCTAGAATTGGGCCAAGTATGGTGTGGCCCTGTGCTAGAATTGGGCCAAGTATGGTGTAGCCTTGTGCTAGAATTGGGCCAAGTATGGTGTAGCCTTGTGCTAGAATTGGGCCAAGTATGGTGTAGCCTTGTGCTAGAATTGGACCAAGTATGGTGTGGCCTTGTGCTAGAATTGGGCCAAGTATGGTGTGGCCTTGTGCTAGAATTGGGCCAAGTAATGTGTGGCCTTGTGCTAGAATTGGGCCAAGTAATGTGTGGCCTTGTGCTAGAATTGGGCCAAGTATGGTGTAGCCTTGTGCTAGAATTGGGCCAAGTATGGTGTAGCCTTGTGCTAGAATTGGGCCAAGTATGGTGTGGCCTTGTGCTAGAATTGGACCAAGTAATGTGTGGCCTTGTGCTAGAATTGGGCCAAGTAATGTGTGGCCTTGTGCTAGAATTGGGCCAAGTAATGTGTGGCCTTGTGCTAGAATTGGACCAAGTAAGGTGTGGCCTTGTGCTAGAATTGGACCAAGTAAGGTGTGGCCTTGTGCTAGAATTGGACCAAGTATGGTGTGGCCTTGTGCTAGAATTGGGCCAAGTATGGTGTGACCTTGTGCTAGAATTGGACCAAGTAAGGTGTGACCTTGTGCTAGAATTGGGCCAAGTATGGTGTGGCCTTGTGCTAGAATTGGACCAAGTATGGTGTGGCCTTGTGCTAGAATTGGGCCAAGTATGGTGTGACCTTGTGCTAGAATTGGACCAAGTAAGGTGTGGCCTTGTGCTAGAATTGGACCAAATAAGGTGTGGCCTTGTGCTAGAATTGGACCAAGTATGGTGTGGCCTTGTGCTAGAATTGGGCCAAGTATGGTGTAGCCTTGTGCTAGAATTGGGCCAAGTATGGTGTGGCCCTGTGCTAGAATTGGGCCAAGTAAGGTGTGGCCTTGTGCTAGAATTGGACCAAGTATGGTGTGACCTTGTGCTAGAATTGGACCAAGTATGGTGTGGCCCTGTGCTAGAATTGGACCAAGTATGGTGTGGCCCTGTGCTAGAATTGGACCAAGTATGGTGTGGCCCTGTGCTAGAATTGGACCAAGTATGGTGTGGCCCTGTGCTAGAATTGGGCCAAGTAAGGTGTGGCCTTGTGCTAGAATTGGACCAAGTATGGTGTGACCTTGTGCTAGAATTGGACCAAGTATGGTGTGGCCCTGTGCTAGAATTGGACCAAGTATGGTGTGGCCCTGTGCTAGAATTGGGCCAAGTAAGGTGTAGCCTTGTGCTAGAATTGGACCAAGTGAGGTGTGGCCTTGTGCTAGAATTGGGCCAAGTATGGTGTGACCTTGTGCTAGAATTGGACCAAGAAAGGTGTGGCCTTGTGCTAGAATTGGACCAAGTAAGGTGTGGCCTTGTACTAGAATTGGACCAAGTATGGTGTGGCCTTGTGCTAGAATTGTGCCAGGAACATCATTCTGGGTCACCCTTAAATGTACTGGCTAATGGTGCTCTAGAAGCTATGACAGGCCTAGCAAGCTGGTAGCGGATTTATTGTTGCTACAAGAATACAGTGAGATATAAATGGACTGATCAGACTGCATTCAACAGTGACAGAGCTAACTTACCGACTACCAAGCCTGCTTGCATTTTCCCAGATACTGCATATTTCTAGCCTGCCCAAGATATGAGGTTGAAGAGAATTGTTTGTAAATACCCTAACACGACACAAGGAAAATAATTACCTAAAACACATTTAAATATATAAACCAGTTTTAACATGCACTCATCAATACTGTTTTTTTTTTTAATAGGTATAAATGAGTATTGATTATAAATGCTGTAACAGTCATAAGGACTATTGTTTGTTTGTTATTTTTAGTCACTAGAACGGGTCATGATGAATGCTAGAGAGCCTTTGGAATGGCACTTCAAGCAGCTTGACCATGACATGGGCTTGAGTTTTCAGACTAATTTCAACTTTGCTTTGGTGGGACATTTACTTAAAGGTACAGTTTTTTTCTTTTGCTGCTTTTGTGATATTTTAACCCGGTTGCCCCTGGAAAATTGTTTTTTTTTCTCTCTACATTTGTGGGTTTGTGATGACGTGAATCCTTGGGGCAGTGACCACTACACCTGTAAAACAGATTTACTACTGCTGTGACTGTATATTGTATAGACAGGGTTGGTAAGACTAAATATACCAAAACTAGATTTGCCACATTATTGTCGGTATTTTTCAAAATTGTGACTGCAAAATAATCTCACAAGGTTACTTTGCTCCCCGTGACTAAGTCAACACAGCCACACTTAACTTCTCGTCCTTTTTAGGATGAAATTTTTCGTTTTTTGAAGCCCTACTCTGGCTTTTGCCAGGGGCCACAATATAGCCTGGCCATTAATATTGAATAAATGCTCCATTATGTTTTGTATTAAATTCCCCATAGCAGATACTCTTTCTTCTTTGTTAAAATTTTTATCTGTCACCTACAGTTTTATGGAACTCTTTGCATTCATTTTCTTAGTCTGAAATATTGTTGGTTCTTTGGGTTCTTTGGAGTTTGTTGGACACTGGAACTGGTTAATTTAGTCTCCATTATTGTCAATGGAAAAAATTGCCTTGGAAATTGAACGATTTAGAATTTAACGCCATCTCAGAACTTATTATGCTGAAATCCCAATGTACCACTGTATTGGCGTCATTCTAAAAGTCAACTGGGGAAGAGGAAACATCAGGGAGGAGACAAATAGTTTCCCTCCTCAACCCAATGTGTACTCAGAACGAACAACAGGAAGTTCCTGCAAGGGAAGCTGTGTTCACCTAACTCATCTTTCACATTATTTGCAAAATTAATTAGGAAATTATGATACTGCTGCGGCGTAGCAATTGTTTTATACGCAAGAGAAATGTTAACAGATTAACTCATGGCAATAATAGATGTGGGATGTTGTTGTTTAATAAGGTTGGTGTAAATGTGAAAATATGTTTCAGGTTTTCGGCACCCAGCACCAACAACTGTGTCTCGCACAATCAGAGTACTTCACCAGTTATTAAGCATCACTGTCAAGCCAACAAACAGAGACAAGTTTGAGGTCACATCTCAGACAGTTCCTTATTTAGCAGGTAAGGCATACACTTTTGAACTAAATTTGTGGGTAGGCCTGCGGGCATGAAAATGTCTAGGAAGAAATTAACTAACATAGAGAACTGACTCTTTGCATCAGAAGAGACAATCCACTTTCTTTTGAGCCTCTTGAGAGAAAAAAAAAAAAATTGAAGTATGTAGGAAAGATAGACGGAAAGAGAGACAGGGAGATTTTTCACATTTAAGATGTTATAGTATATTTAGCTACATCGCAGAATAGTTGAGTGATTAATCAGTTTGTTGAAATAGTATCACAGATATAGTTTGTCAGTTGGTTTAAAAAGTATCACAGATATAGTTTGTCAGTTGGTTTAAAAAGTATCACAGATATAGTTTGTCAGTTGGTTTAAAAAGTATCACAGATATAGTTTGTCAGTTGGTTTAAAAAGTATCACAGATATAGTTTGTCAGATGGTTTAAAAAGTATCACAGATATAGTTTGTCAGATGGTTAAAATAGTATCACAGGTATATTTTGTCAGTTGGTTGAAATAGTATCACAGATATAGTTTATCAGATGGTTGAAATAGTATCACAAATATAGTTTGTCAGATTGTTGAAATAGTATCACAGATATAGTCTTTCAGATTGTTGAAATAGTATCACAGATATAGTTTGTCAGATGGTTGAAATAGTATCACAGATATAGTTTGTCAGATGGTTGAAATAGTATAACAGATATAGTTTGTCAGATTGTTGAAGTAGTATCACAGATATAGTTTGTCAGATTGTTGAAATAGTATCACAGATATAGTTTGTCAGATTGTTCAAATAGTATCACAGATATAGTTTGACAGATGGTTGAAATAGTATCACAGATATAGTGTTTCAAATGGTTGAAATAGTATCACAGGTATAGTTTGTCAGTTGGTTTAAAAAGTAACACAGATATAGTTTGTCAGATTGTTGAAATAGTATCACAGATATAGTTTGTCAGATTGTTTCACTATATTAGAGAAAGATGTGACACACACAGCATGTGAGGGAACAAATATGATATCATGTCAGATGTCAGAGAAGTATTGTTTATTGCCAGAGGACTACATGTAAGGAGTACCAGATTTCACACAAAAAATACATAAACAAACCTGGCAGTCATGTGACAGAGTTTTAGGATAAATCGTTGGACCCATCAAAGATGCAAACAGCAGAAAATGGTGAGAAGCGATAACGAAATTCATAATCTGTTTAAACCACCATTGATTACTGGCATCATGAGAGCTAATAAACTGAAATGGCTGAGCAATTTTGAGAAAATGACAGGCCAGGAAGATGATGGAGAGATAACAACCAGACAGACCTACACACACTTAGTGTCACCAACTGGAAAGAGAAGGCCAACCAGAGAGAAGATTGGAGGCGGGTTATATCTACAGCAATAAAACTCAAAGGGCTTTGAATGCTGAAGAAAAAGATTGTTCATTTTGCTTTAAATATCAGAAGAAACTTATATCATCATCATCATCATGTATCAGATCCTTTGCAGAACGTTGCTCTCATCACGGTCTCTCTGAAAGAAACTCGGTCTCTCGCCAGCTCTCCCACCTCATGCACTTTCATACTCAAGGCGTCACTTATATCGTGTGCCCATCTTCGTGTTGGTCGGCCCCTGCCCCTCCTTCTAGGTACCATGCCTTCTGCTATAATTTTTTCCAGTCTTTCATGGCACTTGATATGACCAAAATGTATCAGCTTCCGAGACAGGATGCTGTTTATTAGCTAATCTTCCTTGTTGTTCAGATCTTTCAAGATGTCAGTATTTCTCCTCTTCTAATATAGATTCATTATAAGTCGCGTCACAAAAGTCTGTATACCCAGATGGGGGGGACTGAGTCATTACAAATCTCCACTGCATGCAGTTACCTTTGTCTTTGTCCCAGGGTATGTGGCTGTTGTTAGCAAGTAAAGAGCTGATAGACTGGCTGCCTTAGTTGCAGTTGGCTGGCCTATGGATCATGCCAGCATTGTTAATGTCATTGGAAAAGTTTGGGAGTAGCACATCGCTGCTAAGAATGGGAGAAATTGGGAGTAAAGATCAGCACTGCAATGACAAGAGAAACACACAACTTGGTCTTGTCGACCATCATAGGACTTGCACTATTAACCTTGTGTGTGATGCTGATGTATATGTTAAAGCAGGAGTCTGAACACCTAAGGATATATCCAGAATGCTGTAAAAATAACCTGACTCATTTCATTACTCATGGATTAATTGTTTATTGATACCCATTTGTTCAATAAGAGAGCTCAGCTATTTTGATGGGTCTACATTTGCAGTTTTGACCATCTGAAATTCTGACAAAAGCATCAGTTGACAAAATGTGCAAAACACAAGAAAATCCATGTGATTAAAGTACATAAACTTTCAATTTCAGCCTTGGTCTCAGTATCAGAAGAAGTGCGAAGTCGATGTCATTTGAAACATAGAACATCCCATTATATGAGTGACTCCCCATCAAGTGAGAGCATCAATTCAGATATTGCAAGTCAAGGACAGTCACCATCTCCGTCACTGCCCAACTCAGCTTCTACGTCAGGTGTCTCCACTCCGATCACTCACCCTGCTCCAGCTCAGGTAAAATAATATTAAGTAATGACTTTGTTCACTCAAAAAATAGAATTGATATTTATAAACTTGCATCAGCAGCCATGATTTCAGATAGCTGACATTATAAAACCCAGTTATGCATGTGTGGGCAACTGACAAACATCTCCAGAACATCTTAGAATTAAGAGAGAACAAACTCCATCAGTTTAATTAATACTGTAAAGCTTGTGTGCTGCTGTGACTTCTCAAATGTTGTGTGTTCCGGTAGTTCTTGGATGTTTTCCATACATACTTGATACTGTGTGTGTTTGATTCTATACGCTGCTGTGGTGACATGGTGTAAATTTGTGTATATTACTTCTCTTGCTTTTGGAGTGATGTATAGTTTGTGTAAATTAGTGATGGTGTTGATGTTATCTTTTGAGTATGTTTGTCCTCTTATAATTTAAAGGTTGTATATGGTTGTTTGACTAGGTGCTTGTAGGTTGTTTTCTGTTTTGTTTCTATTATGTATTGCTTGTTTTCAGACATGAACAGAATTTTTGAAGAATGAGAATTCAATGGAAGACTGTTTCATCTATTCTTTCTAGTATTGTCTAAATGCAATATTTATCAGTCAGCTTTTCGTGTAACCAGACTCTCATAGTGAGATTTGAAAACATTGCCGAGGCCTTTCCGATACCAGTATTTGTCTCTGCATCTAGGGGATAATCACTCGAGTCTCGCCAGCCTAGGTACTCAGACTCATCTACAGCCAACAGCTGATGGTCATAAACACTAAGGTTTTGTGGGTTTTCAACATTCATTCCCACCACTTGCGTTTCGTGGAGACTGATGGTAAGCCGAAATTCTTTCCATGCTTTTGGCAAAGCGATTCATGAGGGATCTGATGATCAGCCTCTGTATATGCTGCAGTGGCTGCATCATCTGCAAAAAGAGCATCCCTGAGGCATCTTGTGTGCACTTTCATCCTTGCACGTAGCCTGGACTAATGAAAAATATTGCCATTTGACCTCAGACGGAGATATATCCCTCTGGTGGCTGTCCTGAATGTGCACCTCAGCAATGCAGTAAAATAGATACCAGACAACCTGGCAACCTGAACCTATCCAGTATCATTCTCTTCTATGAGAAACTCATTTCAGAAACTTACAAGTAACAAAAAAATATAGCAAAAATTAGTAATCTAAATGAATTGTAAGAGGCTAAGATAATGTAATTGTCAACATTATAAAGAGGCAGGCGTAATTATTTTGCCCCATGCTAAAGAAAAAACTGCAGCATATTATTGACAGTGAAAAACTGTAGAAAGACAGATTAAGGAAAACAACAGATTAAGGAAAACAACAGATTAAGGAAAACAACAGGTTAAGGAAAACAACAAAAGAAGATTCTTGGTGGCTTTTTTTTCGTGGTATAGGTGTCATAACATAAATTTAAATGTTTTGTTGAAAAGTGCAATATGTAGGTAGGCATGACCGCCCATGCCAGTCACAGAGACAATACGTAGGTAGGCATGACCGCCCATGCCAGTCACAGAGACACTATGTGGTGATAATAGTCCTTTAGTCATTCAAACATCAACAGTTGTCATAAATCTGTTACTTTAAAAAAAATAAGACACTTGCTTAGAAATACGAGCTTTATTAAGTGACCAGCATGAACCATTATTTTAGTGCTGAATGGTTCATTTTCATTTAGGCGAGACGGCAGAAAAGTTTTGATGTTCTAGATCCAAATGTACTGGCTGCTGCACGTCAGCAGCAGATCCAACAGACAAGGATCAGTGGATGGGAGGTGGGAGAACAGAATGGGATTCCTACTATTGCTGGCGGGTCAAGTCCTCAAAGAATACACAGAACCTTGCAACCAGCAACAAGTCATATGGAGGCAATGCTAACAACAGATGATGCTTTGTCCTGCAGTCAGAAATCTTCACGTTCTCAGGTATTTTATTTATTCGCATACACACACACACACAAACACACAGTCACATGCGCTTACGTGCGCGCGCGAGCGCACACACACACTGGGGAGTCAATAAGTAAGAGTCACAAATGCTTGCTTTAAAAAAAAAAAACTCAAGGTGAAAACAATTTGAAAACCGTTTATTTTTACAAGTACACTGTCTCTTTATTTTTCAACATAATTTCCACCAACATTGATGCACTTGTCCCATCATTTTATCAGTCCTCCCAAATCTGCTGCATATAACTGCATGCTCTGTTTTCTAAACCACATTTTCATTTCATATTTAACTTCTGCGTCATTCGTAAATTTCTCCCACTAATCTGGGTTTTCAGTGGACTAAAAAGGTGGAAATCTTTAGAGGCTAAGTCGGGGTGTAAGATGGATGTTCCAGAAGTTCCCACCCTAGATGGTTAATTTTCTCCTGAGTTAACTGAGCCATACGTGGTCTAGCATTGTCATGAAGGAGCAGTACTCCTTTAGTCAGCAGACCTGGACATTTTCTTCAAATTGCATCATGAAGCATCAGTAGAACTTTACAGTATAAATCAGAATACACATTGTCACCTTTTTTTTTTTTAAACTGGTTAGAAGCACTCCTTGACAGTCCAAGAACACTCAGCATAACCTTGCCTGCTGATGGTGTAACCTGGAATTTTTTTGTCACAAGGCGAAGAAGGATCCATCGTATTGAAGCATGCTTTGATTCGGGCTGGTAGTGATGCACGCATTATGTGTTTGTCCGTCAGTTGTTTGGGTACCCACTACTTTTTCAATTGCAATCGATCATGCAATATGTTGTATGCTGAACCGTGATGCAGCTGCTACAGGATCAACCATTACTCGCCTGTCCCCTCTAATCCTCTCCTCTACCCGCTGCATGGATGCAGTCTCAACAGGATGACCAGATCGGACTTCATCAACAATTTTAAAGCGTCCTTGGGAATTTTTTTGTTTTATCCAGCTATGCACTGCTTTAGGGGATAAACATTTATCAGCATAAACAGGAAGCATTCCTTATAAATGTCCTTTCAATGCATGCTTTCTTGCCAACCCCCCAGAAAAACACACAACCGCATGTTGTTCTTTGTGGGTACAATCCGTAAGAACAGTCACCATTTTGTTTCTGTGTTGCGAATGCACATGCAACACCTAGCACCACTGTTGCGTGCTGAATTCACTGGGCTGGTCAGAGGCATGATCGCCAGTCATAATGGCACGGGATGATAGTGGTAACAGAGACATAGGCAAAAAGGTCCATGTTGCTTGAGATGAGGGGCGAGTGCAAAGGCCCACGATGTGTACGAAGTTGTGAAAGAGGTGTTTCTGGAGATTCACGACTAACATTGGTTTGCTCGCCCTTAGCGAGAACCATGTGGGGAGGGGGGGCAGAGTGCTGAGCTAACGGTTGGCCCGTAGGTGTCTAGTCAGTGTCTTTCAGTCATTCAGATAGGGCTGAAGCATGTCCTGATGTCTGTGAATTTTTAGCAGTAATTGTGTATATCATTTTAGTCCAGTGAAAGTTTAGAGTCACAATGCTCCCAGTATGCATATTTTGTGGAGGCAAGTTGTTGAGACCCCCACATGTTATTTGCCACTATGATTGACAGAAGTCGAGCCGTGAGTTGTGGTGGAGAATGTGATCCTGTCGTGCCTCGTGAGGATTCTGATTTGACGGTGTGTCGAAAGACTTGGTGTACCTGAGACAGAGTCTCTAATCAGTTATTATGTACAGGTTATTGGTGACCCAAAGTTTGGGCACACAACTGAAGCATTCATTAAGGCTATCGGTGACCCCAGGAGGGGGCCTGTAGGCTGAAAGCATATGTTGTGGAATCAACATCAAGTCGAGGTTAGGTGTGCCCTTTCATGTGACACCGCCTTGGAAGCTTATCAGTGGGTATAGACAGAGCTTTAGATGGACAGAACCCATGTATCACCAGTTCATTTTCATCGTCATTCTGTGTTCGTCCCAATAAATAGACTGATGCACGATTAAAGAAATGACTTTTCCCGTGTATTGTTGATGTGGTTGGCTGCGGGCTGTTATCGGTGTTAGTGGTACCATGTGACTATGTAAACTGTGTTAATTTAGTACTTTCAGGTAGGGAACCCGATTATCGCTAGGAGGTTGGTTAGCATGAAATAAGGTCACTGTGTCATCACAAATGTTTTTTTTTTTTATATATTGCCTGATTCTTTGGGAGAACAACAGTTTTTTTTATACAGCGACGATCCCTGAGAATCTCTGTAAATTTGCATTTAAGAACAGAATGAGCATGAAGCCAACAGCTTAATCCCCAAGACCTAAATGAAATGCATAGAATAAGTGGCTTTTTAAATTATCGCTGACATATCAGCTTTCATCAAGCTCTCAGTCTTTGAAATGATTGTAAGCATATGGGAGATTGATGTACAGATCAATGCACTAAAGAATTTCTAATGAACTTCTTGTTTTTGCAAATAATTGATACCAATAGGCAGTATAGTTTATGTTTACTGGTTTACAAGCTTAGCAGCTTCTCACTGTAATGACTTCCTGTGTAATTCACAAACTGTAGTTGATGCAGTCTTGAAGCAGAGGATTTCCTGCCAGGTTGATGCTGCTTTCTACAACTTCCTCTCAACCTGCTGCAGTAGACTTTTCCACCTGCTGCAGTAGACTTTTCCACCTGCGGCAGTAGACTTTTCCACCTGCGGCAGTAGACTTTTCCACCTGCTGCAGTAGACTTTTCCACCTGCTGCTGTAGACTTTTCCACCTGCTGCTGTAGACTTTTCCACCTGCTGCAGTAGACTTTTCCACCTGCTGCTGTAGACTTTTCCACCTGCTGCAGTAGACTTTTCCACCTGCTGCAGTAGACTTTTCCACCTGCTGCTGTAGACTTTTCCACCTGCGGCAGTAGACTTTTCCACCTGCGGCAGTAGAATTTTCCACCTGCTGCTGTAGACTTTTCCACCTGCTGCTGTAGACTTTTCCACCTGCTGCAGTAGACTTTTCCACCTGCTGCTGTAGACTTTTCCACCTGCTGCTGTAGACTTTTCCACCTGCTGCAGTAGACTTTTCCACCTGCTGCAGTAGACTTTTCCACCTGCTGCTGTAGACTTTTCCACCTGCTGCAGTAGAATTTTCCACCTGCTGCAGTAGACTTTTCCACCTGCTGCTGTAGACTTTTCCACCTGCTGCTGTAGACTTTTCCACCTGCTGCTGTAGACTTTTCCACCTGCTGCAGTAGACTTTTCCACCTGCTGCTGTAGACTTTTCCACCTGCTGCAGTAGAATTTTCCACCCAATTGAAGATGATATCCTATCAGTTTGTTGCTATTTATTGTAGTCACTGACATCTTTCTCTCGTGTTTTTGTATTTGTCTTCATGGGACATATTTTTGATGCAGTTTTGTTGGATATACAATTTAGACATTTATCTACTTGTACATTGCTGAGAAAAATGCAGCCGTCTACCATTCAAGATAAATCACCAAGACAAGGCTTTCTATGCTGTCTAAATATATTCTACATATTTATTTAACCACCTGTTTTGTTGCCACCTGAATTGCTTGTTCAGCCTTTAAAACCCAAGACATTATCTTTTTTCATTCTAATTCCTTTTAAATCAATTTTTGTCAAACGGATCAAAGATGCTTGTCATTTGCTACAACTAGGTATAATTTTGTTTGGTCTCAGTTTAGAAAAGAGATATTGTGATAATTATGGGAGACTTGAATGCTAAAATAGGTGCAGAGAGACAGGAAAGGGTAGAAAAGGTGCGAGGTCTACACTGCATAGGAGAGAGGAATGAGAATGGTTAGAAATTATTCGATTTTTGCATAGAAAATAGTCTTGTCATTGCAAATAGTATTTTTTTTTAAACAACACCTGATAGAAACTACAAAAATCAAATTGACTACATCATGACACAGCAGAGATGGAAGAGATGCATAACATCCGCAACAACACTACCCGGCGCTGATGGTGATACAGACCAGAAATTGCTCATGGCGAATCTCAAGTTTAAACTAAAAAAAAAGAGGCTGCATCCAGTTCGTTTTCATCTAACGCCCATGCCACCCGAGTTTTGTGTGGAAGGGAAAAATAGGTTTGAGATTTTGATGGCAGTTCAGGAAGAAATGTCACCTGATGAACTAGCCTCACAGGCAAGAGACATAATCATTACGACAGCGCAAAATATGATACCTAGGAAAGTATATAATAAACAGGAATACTTCACAGAAGAAACTTTGAGGCTAATTGAAGAAAGAAGAAAACTGCAAAAACAAGGACAAAAAACAGCAACACAGTGTACAAAAACCACAAAAAGAAAGTGAGAAATGTGATCAGAGAAGACATGAAGCAATTTGTAATCAAGACATGCAACAAAATAGAGCATCTCCAGCAAAAGGGAAGGGATAGAGAAATGTTCAAAGAGGTCAAAACATTACCAACAAAATTTAAACCTTCATTGAATGTAATAAATGATAAAAATGGCAACGCCTTGACAGAGAGCAAAGAAATACTTGAAAGATGGAAGGAGTATTGTGGAAAAATGTACTCAGATTCAAAAAACATGCCAGATAGTACAGAAGAAATCAAAGAAAAAGAGCCTGAACCTCTATTCGAGGAAATAGGAATAGCAATAAGGAACCTGAAATCAGACAAATCTCCGGGATGTGACGACATACCAGCAGAGTTAATTCAGTCTGAAGGAGAAGCCAGTGTAATTGTATACCATGCACTATGTGTGAAAATCTGGAACAGTGCTGACTGGCCCAAAGCATGGAAAAGATCAGTCTATATTCCCCTGCCGAAAAAAGGAAATCTCAAATTGTTTAACAATTATCGTACTATAGCTCCAATTAGTCATGCCAGCAAAATCCTTCTGCATATCATTCTGAGGAGGATTGAGAATAAATTGGAATACTACAAGGAACACAAGCGGGCTTCAGACGTGGCAGGGGAACAAGAGATCATATTTTCAATATGAGAATCATCCTGGAGAAGTGTAGAGAATACAAGATAGATCTTCGTACTTGTTTCATAGACTACAGCAAGGCATTTGATTGACTGCAGCACCATAAACTATGGCATATAATGAGAGGCAGGGGATTTCCAAATCATCTAGTGCACTTAATGGAATCTCTTTACCGCGAACAACAAGCAGCGGTCAGAGTAGCTGGTGAAACATCAGAATGGTTTGAAGTGCAGAAAGGAGTGAGACAGGGCGGCATGCTTTCACCCTCCCTCTTTAACTTGTATGTTGAAAATGTTATGAGAAACGCAGTTAGCAATGAGGCATGTGAGAGCTTTGATCCACTAAAAATTGGAGGCAATCCTATCCCAGAACTCAGATATGCAGACGACATAGTTCTCCTTTCCAGCAGTGTACAAGGTTTAGACAAATTAATTCTAGTCATCAAAAAACACAGCGAAGAAGTGAATCTGTTTCAGAATTTAAAAAAAAAAAAAAAAAATCTCATTAAATACAACACACCAACCACGTATCACAATCGAAAATGAAGAAATAGAAAATATAACAGATTTCGAATACTTTGGCTCTTTAGTGAACAACAGTGGCGACTGCTTGAAAGAAGTCAGAAGAAGACTTGCATTAGCATTGCAGAGATTAAATAGCATGAAGAACCTATTGCAATTTTCCTGTGGCAACTTACGGTTGTGAGTCTTGGACTGTCACTCAGTCACTGAGGAAAAAGATTGGAGCTTTTGAATTGAAATGTTATAGAAAAATTCTTAGAATGCATTGGATCAGGAAGAGGAAAAACAGCCACATTCTAAACGAGTTGAACATCAAGGAGAACTGGCTCATAAACAACATCCTGTCCCGAAAGTTGAAGTATTTTGGTCGCATCAAGCGTCATGGTGGCTTGGAAAAGACGGTGATGGAAGGTGCAATTTGTAGAAGGCGAGGCAGAGGTCAACCACCGCGAAGATGGATACAAGACATTGAAGAATCATTGGCATTGAAAGCACATGGGGCTGGAGAGCTGGCTAGGGAAAGGGATAATTTCAGGCGTGCCGTGAAGAGAGCGACGCTCTGTAAAGGATTTGCTGATTGATGATCTTAGTTTATACTGAACCCCACACAAGCAGAACTTGATTGTCAAGGACTCTTGGAGACCAATGACTGAGAAGTATGTCTGAACACTTTCAGTACCAAGGAATGCACTCTATCTTGATGTATATCTTATTTAACTATCCTCTAGTACCAAAAGAGTCAATAGTTAATTTGTACCATGGCTGTGAGAACACCTTGGAACTCTCACAGTGTATATGAAACAGTTAATGAGCATTCTACTGTTAGTTCTTTGTTGAAATTGTATTTAGCTCATCTGTGATTGGTCTGTGATTGTAGTATTTTGTAATCTATAATTAAGTGCTCGCAGTTGTTTTTTATGTTAACCAAATCGCCCCGAAAAGCCATTTTTTTAAGTTTCCCAGGTTTTTGATGACATGAAGTCTTTAGTCAGTGGCCACTATGCTTTGGTACTGGCTGTAACTCCAATGTGTAGACAGATGTGTTGCGTATTACTGTGTGTGTGCATGTATCCCCTCCCACCACCCTCCCCAAAAACAAAAATAAAAGATATGGGTTTAAAAAAAACTTTGTTTCAAACAATTGTGATGTCATTGTTATGTCATAATAATCTCATATGAAGGAAGGAAAGTAGTTAATTGTTTGCTACATTTGTATTTAGTGACTAAATTTCCTTACTTAATTCCTCCTCCCCCTCCCCCCAAAAAATTATATTTGTGCAGAAACAATTAATAAAAATTTGTATTAATTATTGTAGTGATTTGACCGCTGATCGTAGGGGATCGCACGTGTCTGTCTGCTGGTTGGTCTAGGGATTTAATGCCTAGATGTTTATAAAAATGCCCAAGATGACAAATTTCTTCTGTTTCTTCTCTTACTTTAGTTTATTCAAGTAGACTTAGAATTATAAGGTTGTGTTTCTTTTTTTTTTTTTATAAAGTTTTAGGAAGAGATGAGTTTTTTTAAAAAGATTTTTATGGGACGAAAGGGTAAAGACCCACAGACCTGAAATTTGCTTAGACAAAATATTTGTTAATAGAAAATGTTAGTTTGCCTTGTAACATTTGTCCGCCAACCTCAAGAGGAAGGAGAATCTTTCTACACACTGAATATTATTTGTCTCCAGGTGTGGCTTCCAGGTGAACCACTTATCCAGCTTGATTCCAAGGTATGTCAGATTGTCTCTGTGGAAACTACAATTGTAGTTTTTTTAGTTTTAAAAGTTCATAGAACCCAGGATAAATGCTCTATTGTTTTTCCTCATTAGCATTGAAATAGAGAGCTACATGCCATATATTAGTAGCAGATCTGCTGTTGTTATATATGTGGGGGAACTTTTGATGTTATGTATGTGTGGGGGGGATCTGTTAATGTCATGTAAGTGGGGTAATCTGTTGATATCATGTGAGTGGGGGAGTATCTGCTGGTGTTATGTATGTAGTGGATCTGTTGATGTTATGTATGTATGTAGTGGATCTGTTGATGTTATGTATGTATGTAGGGGATCTGCTGGTGTCATGTATGTAGGGGATCTGCTGGTGTCATGTATGTAGGGGATCTTCTCATATCATATATGTAGGGGATCTTCTCATATCATATATGTAGGGGATCTTCTCATATCATATATGTAGGGGATCTTCTCATATCATATATTTAGGGGATCTTCTCATATCATATATGTAGGGGATCTTCTCATATCATATATTTAGGGGATCTTCTCATATCATATATGTAGGTGATCTTCTCATATCATGTCTGTAGGAGATCTGCTGATGGCATGTAACAGGGGGTCTTCTGATATTGTGTATGTAGGGAATCTTCTAATGTTATTATGTAGAGGATTTGCTGGTGTCATGTCTGTAGGGGATCTGCCGATGTTATGTTTGTAGGGGATCTGCTGATGTCATGATGTGGGGGATTACCTAACGTACCATGTACATAGGTGATTAGCTGGCACATCATTGCAAAAGTTATTGGCATGTAACAGGATCAGGCTATCTGTAACTGAAGACAAATGCTGCATGTAAATGGCACATACAAGATAATCACATTTTGTTGCTCTTGTAAATACGATGTTGAGGTGAAGTATAAAATGCAGTATAGTGTTCACTTATGCTTTTTGTTTTTGAACAGTTTCCAGGAACTGTTATTCCCTCTGTCTATCATTTTTATGGTTAGCCACCCTTTTGATTCCCGCTTGATCTGTACATTATTACTCATTATGGTATGCTGTTTGTTGGCAGTCAATTTAAATGATTGAACCATTTTACCTTTTTTTCTAATGGAGTTAGTGCTGCTACTACCTCCACTTTCTGTCAAATCTCATCATTTAAGCTCTCTTCTTTCTGAACCCTCAGGAATCTCAACTCAGTTGTAATTTTTATTTTCTTCCTTTTTTTTATATATTTTTTTATTTTTTTATAGTTAATAGTTAATAGTTCAATAGTTAATAGTTTATGGTTAATCATTAATCGTTAATCGTTAATCGTTAATAGTTAATCGAAAGCGTATCCTCATTGCACATTGTACAAGTCCATAAATGCTCAGATCCCATCTTCAGGATATACTCCCAGCGTGTGGCGACTGATAACACTAGTTCTGTGTTGGTTTACTATTCCTCTTCGGCTACCTGTATAGTGGTTCGTTAATGGGTTAATCTTTTTGACCTGAGGTTCCTATAGTTATTTTCGAAAGCTGTATCCTCATTGCACTCATTATTGGTTAGTCCAAGTTCTTTAAGTACTTCTTTTGTCAATCTCATCTTTGATTTTCCGGTTGAGTATTATGCCCCAGAGTGTTGCGACTTTTTTAACACTAGGGTTCTATGTGTTGGTTTTTATATTGTATATTGATTTTGTCTTCTTTAGTTATTGTCATGACTTCTGTTTTGTATACCGTGCCATATTACATCTGATAGTTTTGTAAACCTTGCCATATTACATCTGATAGTTTTGTATACCGTGCCATATTACATCTGATAGTTTTGTATACCGTGCCATATTACACATAGTTTTGTATACCGTGCCAGTATCTGTTAGTTTGTATAACCGTGCCATTGGATCTGATAGTTTTGTATACCATGCTTTATTATATCTGATAGTTTTGATACTGTGGCCATATTACATTTGTAGTTTTTGTATACCGTGCCATATTACATCTGATAGTTTTGTACACTGTGTATTACATCTGAAGGTTTGTATACCGTGCCATATTACATCTGATAGTATATTGATTTTTTTGCTTTACCGTTATTTACATGACTTCTGTTTTGTATACCGTGCCATATTACATCTGATAGTTTTGTATACTGTGCCATATTACATCTGATAGTTTTGTATACCGTGCCATATTACATCTGATAGTTTTGTATACCGTGCCATATTACATCTGATAGTTTTGTATACCGTGCCATATTACATCTGATAGTTTTGTATACCGTGCCATATTACATCTGATAGTTTTGTATACCGTGCCATATTACATCTGATAGTTTTGTATACTGTGCCATATTACATCTGATAGTTTGTATACCGTGCCATATTACATCTGATAGTTTTGCATACCGTGCCATATTACAATTGATAGTTTTGTATACCTTGCCATATTACATCTGATAGTTTTGTATACTGTGCCATATTACATCTGATAGTTTTGTATACTGTGCCATATTACATCTGATAGTTTTGTAAACCTTGCCATATTACATCTGATAGTTTTGTACTAGGTTGAGAAGTGTCGCTGTCATTTATAATTGCTTGTCGTGTTAGTTGTTATACTTCTTATTTTGGATTTTATGTCACTTGTCAGAGTTTTCAAATGAATTTCATATTAATATAAAGGTATTCCATTTTCATCTGTATCTGTGGTTTAAGCATTGCGAACGTGCTACATAATGCCAGGGTGCGGGGCTCGATCCAGACTGTAGCCGATTTGGCAGCAGTCAGGTTTGCATTGGTTTCAACAGTGGCATCAAGAGTCGACCATTCAGAAAGCAGTGACAAACTACCCAACGTAAAATATATCTAGAAAAATCACAACAGCCTAAAAATGCTGAGTCTGGTTCTGCAGTGTCCTATAAAGGATGCACAACCATTTCCATTTTCAGTTACCTAGTTAAAATCATACAATATCTTTGTCTTTGTAATCATAAATTGTCTGTTTGTAGTCCCAGCTTTCAGGAAATAACTCCAGGTGGCATAGCCTTGAAGAACCAATCATGGCAGTACGACCACCTCTTTCACAGACTCGGAGTTCTTCAATGCCCATCCCTGGCTCAAAGAAAATTGTGGATCCTTCCAAGTCAGCCTTACCACCCCCCAGAAGTGGTCGTAGCTCTGTGTCTAATGAAAACAATGTCCTGTTGGATCCAGAAGTGTTGACAGACTACCCCACGCAGACCTTGGTACTGACTGTACTGGTAAGTGATATACAAATGTGAAACTGAGCTGCCATATAACAGAAGGTGGTACTGTCTGTACTGGTAAGTGATATACATATGTGAAACTGAGCTGCCATATAACAGTAGGTGGTACTGTCTGTCCTCTCTGATGCCAAGCGTTCAGCATATATCCCAAGCCTCACATCCTACATTGTGCCAAAGGGCACATGGGTTGTGATTCCCATGCCTCCCTGTATCGCAGTTTGACACTGTCCTCTGGAAAGACTTAAAGTTGCCAACCGATAACAAAATCTAATAATCAGCTTGCAGAGACAGTGTTTAAACTGTTATCTGTGTACATGGGATTCAATTTTTACATACATATAAACATATACTAAGTAATTACTGGTACATGCCGGCAGGGTCCAGTGCTTTATTCACAATATACAATTGTATATGAATTTAGTAAAGAGAATTGTTTAATCTCTAATATCCTATAAACTATATTAAGAATTATTTTCTGTTTCAGTGCATTAATTAAATTTTTTTTTTTTCAAGATTTTGGAGGGGGGGGGGGGGGGGGGTTCTAATTTAAAAACTATTGGAACTCTGTCACCTGAAAAAGTTCTTTTACAAAATATTAGAGTAACAAAGACTTTACATGCATACGAAGAACAACTATGTTGGAGGAAACTTAATTTGATTATATATTTGATGGAAACTTGTTTGTATTGTTTGAAATGGATTATTTCATGTTTTGCAGGCAACCCTAGTGAGAAACACAACTGATGAAAATGAGACCAGAATCCTGTATGAGTACTTGGCAGAGGCTTCAGTTGTATTCCCCAAGGTGTTTCCTGTCATGTAAGTTTTCTTTAGATTGTTCAGTCCCATTGTGAAAGCAGACAATTTTGAGTTCTGTTGTTAAAATTTCAGAATTACTATTATTTGGTCTAATAGATGAATTTAAAATAAGAACTTATGGTCGCCCATGTTATTCAAATGATTTCAGGCTGCCTTCTGAAAATAATAACTAAAACCAACATTGGGACTCTGTGACTGATGGTGTGTACATTGCTGACAACATTGCCCACCTGTCCAACATTAAATCTTTGCCAAATAAATTAAAAATGCTAGATGGGAAATCCTGGGGAAGTAAAGACGGCCGGCATAATGCTAACCACATTACCCACCTAGTGCCAATTGGTCTGTAAAAATATGGGCGCTCTTCCCATATACCCGATGCGCCTAAGGGCGTGAAAAGGGATCTTTACTTAGATGGGAGATCACAACAGTTAGGTCTGAAATGAATATGAAAATAAGAATAAATCAGGCGAACAATAACCCAGACTTCCTTAGTGAAACCTCACTTCAAGATGCCATAGGCAGTACTGTAGACAAAGCTAGGGCAACAGTCGGGGGTAACCAAGTATAAATTCAAAAGGCAAGATAAGATTTCGACTTTCACTTCTTTTCAACTTGGCCCTGGATAAAATGTTAAGGAAATTGCAAGAAAATTGTAGTATAGGAGAAATTACAGAAATACTTGGTTGTGCAGATGGTGTTGATATCAATGGGGACAATGTACTAGAGACAGTAAAACCACTGACCGTTTTAAAGGAAGCAGTTCAAGAAATGCAAGCTGGCTGTCAGTCAGGTAAAGACAGAATACATGAGGTACAGACAGAATACATGGAAGTAACAAGACGGGGAAATGATAACAACTCTGGCTACATGTATAGTTATAGTTGTAAACATCATATATACCGTTGAAGCACTTTATAAAGATGCCAGCTGTGCAGTACTCATACAAAATGATATGGGCAAATTTGGGAGTGAGACAGAGCAGCATATTATCCAAGGTGCTTTTCAGTTTATACTTTAAATACATCAGGAGAGAAACACTAGAAAGTCATAAAACATTATATTCCATTGGCAGACACCCACTATGTAATTTACATTGATCTCATGATACAGAAATGGAAGAACTTAGTTACAAAATTATAGTCTGTGGTAAAAATGGCTGGTTCCAAAACAAAACTCCAAGAACTTACTACAAAATTAGACAGTCTATCATAAATATGGCATGGAAATTAATGCCAGGAAATGCAAGATTCTTGTTAATAGTCACAAGAACCAAGTACCTACCAACATACAGATAAAAGGAAAAAAACTAGAAGTTGAAACTTTTAAATATCTTGGCTCCCACAAATGCAACGATGACAGCTGTACCAAAGAAGTCAAAACAAGACTATATATAGCAACAGCTGCGATGTTGCTGCTAAATATGATGTGGAAGAGCAAAATCAGCATCGCAGTCAAGGTCAATATTTACAAATCACTAGTGTTGTCTATTTTCTCAGACGGATGTGAGAGTTGGATTCTTACTGTGGAAATGGAAAGAATGATTCATGCTTTCAAATGTAAATGCTACAGACGCATTTTAGGAATTATTTAGAACACAAAACTAATAAATATGTCAGAGACAAAATATACAAATTTGTGGGACATCAGGAGCCTCTCTTAGCAGTGGTGAAACGTCACAAGCTAGCTTGGTTTGATCATATGGTGAGATATGATTTGATTGCAAAGACTGTACTTCATGGAATATAGGGTAGGGGGGGGGGGGGTCAGTCGAAGAAGAGGAGGGCAAAGAAGAACCTCGAATGACAACATCAAGAAATAGACAGGACTAAGTTATACACTTATTAATCATGCGGAAGACAAAGAAAAATGGTGGGTTTTATGTGCTAGTACTTCCATCAATACACCTCCACGACCCTAATGGGTCAAGGATTATGTTATGTTAAATATGACATGAAAAAAGTGACGTAAAAAAGCAAGATACTGGTAAATAGCCACAACAATCAAAAACCTACCACGGTATAGATAAAATGGAAAAAACTAGAATAAGTTGAAACCTTTAAATACAAATTTAACACTGTCAGTTGTACAAAAGAGATCAAGACAAGACTTGATATGGCAACAGCCATGATATCCAGATAATTCAGATATGCAAGAGCAAAATCATTGTAACAGTAAAGATCAGTATATACAAATCAGTGGTATTGTCTGTTTTCTTATATGTATGTGAGAGTTGGACTATCACTGTGGGCAGGGAAAGGAGGATTCAGGCTTTCGAACTTAACTGCTATAGACAAATTTTATGAATTAGCTGTTATCATCAACTAACAAATATGTAAGGGACAGAATAAACAAATTTGCAGGAGCCTCTTGAGTAGTGGTGAAACATCACAAGCTAGTTTGGTTCGGGCACATGGAGAGACATGATCTGTTGCAAAGATTATGCTTCAAAGAACATTAAAGGAGTGTCGAAAAAGTGGTGGGCAAATAAGAATCTGGAGTGACAACAGCAAGAAATGGACAGGAATAAATTATTACACATTTATTCAACAAGTGGAAGACAGAGAAAGACAGCAGGTTGTGTGTGCTAATGCTTTCATTGATACACGGCCACAACCCTAAGAATCAAGGTTTATGTTATGTAGATGACAGAGAGGTAAACAATTGTGTACACAAGAGAGTTGAATAGTCGTAGACCACAAGATAGATCAAGAAGAATGTGGAGAGATAATATACAGGCAGGCAAGCAAACACTTTGAGCCACCGACTGGAAGAGAGAACTAATCACAGAGATTATTAATTTATGCTAGTGATAGCTGCAGCAGTGAACCTCAATGGCTGGGAATGCTAAAGAAAAAGGTCAGCTTTCAGAGCCCTAAGAAATCTGTGATTGTCAGAAGAAATTAAACCTTGTTCCAGAATTAGATTATAAAACATCAAGTCTCTGTAAGAAGCAGAGACATGGATAATGACAAAACAGTTTGCTGATCAACCAAAACATTCATTAATTGGTGCCTGCGCAGAAAAGAAGTAAGTAAACCGTATCACATAATCATTAAAGTTTAGCTTTGGGAAGAGAACTCACACACTTCCAGTGAATCAAGTTTTGAGACAAAGAAACTTATACTGGATATGACACATTAAGAAAACCTGATGATAATAATACAACTAGAATGTCCTTGCACTGGAACCCACAGGGTGAAAGAAATAAACCAAGATTTTTTTTTTTTTTATGTAGAAAATTGATGCAGAAGTGATTAAGAGAGAAATGGAGTAAACTGTGCATGATGAAAAAAAGAATAGCATGATTTGGCACAGCTTGGTTAAGGACTTTATTGAGAGAAAGCGCAGAAGAATTATTTAGCATAAGTTCCATGAGAGAAAGGGCAAAAGAATTATTTAGCATAAGTTCCATGAGAGAAAGGGCAGAAGAATTATTTAGCATAAGTTCCATGAGAGAAAGGGCAGAAGAATTATTTAGCATAAGTTCCATGAGAGAAAGGGCAGAAGAATTATTTAGCATAAGTTCCATGAGAGAAAGGGCAGAAGAATTATTTAGCATAAGTTCCATGAGAGAAAGGGCAGAAGAATTATTTAGCATAAGTTCCATGAGAGAAAGGGCAGAAGAATTATTTAGCATAAGTTCCATGAGAGAAAGCGCAGAAGAATTATTTAGCATAAGTTCCATGAGAGAAAGCACAGAAGAATTATTTAGCATAAGTTCCATGAGAGAAAGCACAGAAGAATTATTTAGCATAAGTTCCATGAGAGAAAGCACAGAAGAATTATTTAGCATAAGTTCCATGAGAGAAAGCACAAAAGAATTATTTAGCATAAGTTCCAGCGCAGTGCTAATCAACTAAGTTTACTCAAGGCCCACGATTTTGAAAACAGACATTGTCATGAGCCAGAGGCCAAGCCCAAGCATAGAAGGATCGTTAATACAATACAACTTAATACAATACAACTGGCAATGATTAGTGGGCCACTTGCTAGGCCTCGACAGGCCATATTTGTTCTGTTCTAGTAAAACATAGTCCCTCCAAATAGTAGCCCCAGAATCCACACAGGGAACACTTTGTTTAATATCTTGAAAATAATACAATGCCTACACTTAGTCTCTCTTGATGCTTGTATCTAGCAGATCTGTGCTGCGACTATATGGTTTGCTTAGGTGAATATCCCGAGAACTGAGCTCATTTTAATGAAAATAATGTAGTTGTTGAGGTTTCACTTAAAGAGTGAAAAATACCTTACACATTCTTCTCATTTTTTTTTTTTTAAATGTAATAATGGCATATTTTATGTGTTGATTGTCTTTTCATAACACAGCCATAGTCTCCTGGATGCCAAAATTATAAACGTCCTGTCTCTGTGTCATGACCAAGCCATCTTGAATGCTGTGCAAAGTATCATTCAGAACATGATAGCATGTGAAGATGTCAGTCAGCAACAGCAGCTCTCCTATTTACAAAGTGAGTTTGCTTCTGGCTTAATGTCGTTTTGTTTGTTTGTTTTCGTTCACATGCTGACAAAATGTTGTTGAAAAAAAAGTTAGAGTACAAGCAACTCTTGGGACTCGCTGTGGTGTTGGCAGCTAGACGCCCGCCTGCGAATCTGAAGTTCGTGGGTTCGCATCCTGACGGAGCTGGACTTTTTTTTCTTCAAAAAATAATCTTGACTTCCAGGTCGACCCAGCTCTGAGTGGGTACCAGGTCCAGTCCTGGGAAGTAAAAGCGGCCGGCATGATGCTGACCACACCGAGTGCCCATTGGTCTATAAAAATATACGTCTAGACCTATATTCTTAATACACTTAAAGGTGGGGGAAAAGGACCTTTACTTAATTTTTAAAGTTTATAAGGAACTCTTGAGGCCACTAAAATAACAGGGGAGATAAATCAACAGGTGTTGAGCTGCATCCACCAGGGTCACTTACCCTGGAAACAAATGCCTAAAGAAGTTGGATATGTCAGACAAGGTGCAAATATGACAGCTGTGCTGTAAACAGACACATCACATTTGTGTCACTTAGATGATGGTCAAGCAGCAGAAAAAGCTCTGGACTCATAGAAGCAGAAAATGGAATCAGAGATTAGAGAACACTGTATATATACCAGTGGCCTTCAACATGGGGGAGGGGGGGGGTGGTGTTCATCAGGCAATTTTGAAACTGGGTGCATTTCTATTTGTAGAAATCTGTTATAGAATTTTTTGCATTTAAAAAATATGAAAATGTTTTTAACACTACAAAACAAAAAGTCAAGGACATATTTTGTTTTCATAAGCAGTTTGGATATCTACAGTTAAAGAGGTAATATTATGGTAACACAGGTTTTAATTATAGATTAAAAACACATTCTTACCAAAATGTTTCACCATACTGTCTGTTTTTCTCTTGTTGCAGAATATGTTGTCCTCTTATTTAATCACATTTTTTTATGCAGGGGTCTTGTTATGTACTTAAGCGGGGCACAGTGGTCTTGCTTTATACTTAAGAGGGCGTGGGATCTTGCCATTTACTCATGGGTGGAGGGGGGCCATAGGTGTCATGCCATATACTCACGGGGAACCACAGGGGTCTTGCCATACAATTGAGAGGGTGGGTGGGATCTTGCATTATAACTGAGAGGGTGTGTGGGGTCTTGCCTTATACTCAAGGGAGCACGGCATGAAAAAGGTTAGAGACCACTAATCTGTACTATAAAACAGAAAATCCAAGTTTGGCTGTTACAAGAGCTCCTTCCAAAAGGTGAACAGTAGCGACATGAAATTTTCATGTTTCACTTTAGCTGCTATTTCTAAGTTGACTGCTATTTTCAGCAGGTTTCTATGTCCTGCTGCAAACTAATCCATAATCTCCACCCATTAACATTCACTGGAGTTATTTTCCTTGGGTACATATATATGTTTTACACTCCTTGAATGTGTAACTGATAAGGTACAGAGGCAGTCAATCAAAGTCATCAGTTATGATTTGACTGGCGTGCTTTTAGCATGGACAGCTCTATGTGGTATTGCTATGGGTGAAAGATCCCTCAACATTGTTTATCAGGGGGTAGGAGTCACAGGTGCCCTTGGGGACAATGAATAAACATAATTCAGCGGTGAAGACAAAAAAAAAGAAATAAATAGAGGATCAGAAAGGAACATATTCATGAACTATGCCAGGCGAAGCTGGGCAAAAAACCTGGTACTGTATCAAAATTGTGTAAGTTTAAAAAAAAAAAAATTTTAATTAAGAGACATTTTTTGTTACGCCAGTGGTGCATCAGACATATGATCCTGGTGTGAAGTCAAAGTTAAGATTTGTAGACCAATAGATGAGCATTTGGCGGCTATGTTACCCTGTCTGTGTATAGAGGTGTCTGATTGGTGGAGCTTTGAAGTACACTTGTTCCTACAACAAGCCACTATCTTATTTGGGGGCAGCAGATGTAATGACACTTCTATACGTCTCCAAAAAGATTTAACAATACTGATTGATGATTTGAAGATAGTGTATAGAATTTAAAAAAAAAAAGTAAAATGTCCAGTCTATGTAGCCAATGGCAGGTATCGTCTGAAAGTTAGGTGATCACATTTTCTTGGAACATACTTTTGAGGAATAATCTAATGCTGATATTTGTATTTTTTTTTTTTTTTTCATATGAATGTTTTTGTGTTCCACTATTTTGTGAGCTGAAGGACCAATTATATTGTAATTTTACACCAGTCTATTTAGCCAGTAGAAACTGCTCAGCTGACCAGTTTTGGCCCATGGGCCACAGTTTGCCCACCTCTGCTCTAAACCCTCCTCTGCTCTAAACCAACCCTCTTAGTCCACCCACTTGTCACAGCCATCTCTAAAGTCCTTTATTTCATAGAATGGCTCGGGAATCTGGTATTCATTCCTTTTTTCCCGCTTATATCTCTTTTCAGAAGTTGGCATACTTTATTTGCGTAAGATGTTCAGCCTGCAGTATTTCTTTCTCTCGTATATGAAATTATGGCTGTCATGTTTAAGATGTCATGATTTCTTTTTTTTTTTTTTCTTGTGCATTCGCTCTTTAAAACGGCACTTGGCACATTATGCTGTGGTTTACAGCTCTATGATCTCTATGATATCTGCATCTTTCATCCCTGCATATACACTACCAGCAAACCATCAACCAGTTGCGTTTTACAGCATGATTGTTAGGGGATGCTGGGTCTATTCCCTGTCTCCCCTATCCAAAACAGGGCCCTAAACCCATATGGACAGTGTCATTTCAATTCTGCCTCTTCTGAAAACCCCAGCAACCTTTTTGAAGCATTTTTCCTCAAATGACCCCACCCATTATTGGCAGTGGCAGCAGTCTTGGATGTAACATACTGTCTCATTTGTTGTTTAACTTATTATCATAACCGTTGGGTGTTTTCGTAAAGATGTCATTTGTAAAGATAAATTACATTTATTGTAGTTGAAAATTGTAAAGAAACTGGTAGTTTATGCTTGCTGTTCTTGTAGTTTCTGCCAACTGTTTACTTGTGTGTGTTCATGTGTGCTTGCAGGCACACGTGCGCACACACACACAAATACATAAAAAAGAGGCCTTTAGGTGTATTGGGCATATAGGGTTAGACTTATATTTTTGTAGACCCATTGGCACTTGGTGGGTGATGTGGTCAGCCTTTTGCCAGCTGCCTTTACTTCCCAGACTGCACCTGGTGCACACTCAAGGCTAGATCGACCTGAGAGTCAAGGTCATTTCTGAAATAAATGCAGGCTCCTTAAGGGCGCAAAATTTTGAACTGTATATAATTAGTTGAATTTCACTTAGTATATATATTATAATCATATAAATTATTATATATGCTTAAAATTTACAGGCATAGGATTTGGCGGCTTGTGGAGATTTGCTGGCACCTTCTCTAAGTCCACTGGCAGTTCAGACACAGCAGAGTTGTTTGTAAACTGCCTGGAGAAGGCCATGATGGTGGAAGCTTGCCTCCCTGGTGATGATCTGGATATCCTGAATCCTTATCCCAGCAGCTTAGGAATTTGCTCCAATCTCAACTTGTCAAGCTCAATGTCAAGTCTCAGTGTGGGATCTATGCATTCTCCAACTGATAAAGATAATCTAGAGAAGGCTGGGGCCAATGGAGGACGCACACGACACAGCTCAGCGACACTTGCTGGGAGCAAACCCAGGGGCGGCAGTTTTAAGCACAAGGAAAAGAAAAAAATCATAGATGTCGACTGACTAGGTCTGATGTTTCCACACAAGCTGTAGATTTAAATGTGGCTTGTCTTTTCTTTAATGGAGACAGTGCCAGGGTAGTTGTTTTGCTGTTACTTTCACCATTACTTGTTAGAACATCAGAATAAATTATTCGGTACTGAGAGCTTTTCAATCAGTATCTCAGTTGAAAAGCGGATGATGATATCTTTTAACATTATAAGTTGTTTAAATGCTTTCTAGGACATTATTCCATTGGGAAAATGCTTGAGCTCTTGATCGAGTCAGCAATGTAGGTTGACAGGTTTGACAACTGAAAGTTTGATTAGTTTTAGAACCATTAGCACAGCTTGATAGATCTTCCATTTTTTGCAGAATTGTTGCAGAAAGAGGGTAGCTCTGTGGAAGACAATGTCACATAAGAAACATTCCAGTATTGTAAACAATCAGCAGAACCCTGGCAGGGCGATTGCATTGAAAGCATCTCTGCCTGCTCCCAGAACACTTACTATAATACAATAGTAGTCGGTCAGACCTGAACAGACCAATTGATATCATTGTCTTAGTCATGTGTAACTGTAGCATCACTTTGACATGCTGCTTTCAGTATTGTAAACACTATATTGATCTATTGTTGATTGGAAGCATTACACAAATATGACTGTTATTGTTTTCAGATGTTATAATATGGTCGGTTTCAAGTATAGGTCCCTTTTCCACACCTTTAGGTGTATTGGGAATATAGGACTATGCCTATATTTTTAGAGACCATTTGGTGGGGGATGTGGTCAGCATCACGCCGGCCGCCTTTACCTCCTAGGACTGTACCTGGTACCCACTCAAGGCTAGGTCGACCTGGGAGCCAAGGTCATTTCTGAAAAGGAAACTGGCTCCGTCAGGATGCAAACCCACAACCTTCCGATCTGCAGGCGGGCGCCCAGCCGCCAATACCACTACGACTCCCGCATTGTGGATTTAATGTTGTGAATTAATATTTACAATATTAGCTAACAGTTTATATTGTTTGTTGAAATCTGAGTACTGTTTTTTTTTTTTTTTTAAATAATTGTTACTGATTTTTTTCACCAAAAGGTGCAATGTTTCTCCTTGTATTTGTTTAAAATGTATTTAAATAAACACTGTGTAAATTGTGTTGATTTGTGTTTAAATATAACTGTACACATGATTACATATGAGGAAAGTATCTCATTTGTAAAGCAGGTCAGAAATTCATGTGTTTGATTTTTAGGAAATCTTGTAATGCAGTCATGCACGTACTAATTACTGTTTCAAGACTACAGTTGTTTATGTCGGAGTTAATATAATGATACCATATTTCTACAAAACCTTGCAATACTATCTTTAATGTGATTGGTCTATCCTGTATGCCAGGGATATTCAACTAAGTTTTCTCAGGGGCCAAAATGTTGAAAGTGGGGATCCTCAGGGGGGAGCCAGAGACCCAAGTCCCAGTATAGGAAGATCATTAAAACCATACAGTTGGCAATGATTCGCCGACTGCTTGCTAGGCTTCCGCAGATTTGGCCCACGGGCAGCCAGTTGAATACCCCCTGCTGTATGCCTTCCTGAATCTTGTTCACTGATAAATATGCATGCCTTTTTCCTAATTATTTAAGACTAGACAAAAGTCTCAAGGAGTTTAGTTAAATTAATAGAGAAAAGGATCAGTGATGTCGTAATTTTATTTATAATTTTGTTTAAACTGATTTCTTGTTTGTAAATAACTTTTTTTTGACTATCCACTTTTTATTTACTTTCAGCTCTTTTTGATCAGCCTAATGAAATTCCTTCACATGTTCAGACATTCTGCAGATAAAAAAACAGACTAAAATATTTGTATTTTATGCTTGCCCATGTTTTAAGTGGGAAAACAGCTTGAGAGTTCAGTGCTTGTTTAGGCTTGCCATGTGTTCGTTAGTCACTACAAAGTGACTGCAGAGCATAACTCAGTCCCACTGACGGGTCACGAGACACTTATGACTCAATTTTATCAGTGCTATACATGTGGTTATTTGAGGGCAGATAAACAAGATCAAGAAATATTATAGTTTACTTTGAAGGCGTTAACCTATTAGAAAGTTGTAATTATAGTTGAAATCACACAGTTGTACACCAACCTTCTTCATTATGGCAGCATTATAGACACAAATAGGGGAACAGTTAGAAATATAAAATAAGAATGCAAAAGGCAAGATGTTTTTATCTAGCACTAGGCTTTTCTGTGGAAGCTATTGACAAAAATGAATCCTAAAACCCGACTAAGAATGTTTAACTCTAACATCAGGATAGCGTGCAGCAGAAACATTTGGAACAGTCACTAATAAACTACAAACATCTGTTAACTGGTGTTTGTGCACATTCATCAGCAGCTCTCATTATGTGTAGTGACACATGAGGCTTCAAGGAGGACTTTCCATGCTTTCCTGTCCTGTGCAATCTTCAATGCAGTTTTCCATGTCAAAGATGCCACACTCAGGTAGCTTTCCATTGTTCGTCTCCATGTTGTTTTTGGGCGCCCCTTTTTTCTCTTTCCCTCTGGTATCCATGTGAGAGCTGTTTGGCAGGTATATCAGAAGTCATTCTCATAACGTGGCCAAGCCATTTCCATCTTCTCCTGGTTATCATGCTGTCTAGAGTTTCTTGGTTTGTGACTTGAAGTAGTTTAGTGTTTGAGATTGTATCTGGCCAGAAAATTTTGATAATTCTACGTAGACATGTGTGGTGGAAGGTGGACAGCTTGTGAGCATCCTTTTTGGTCATTCTCCAGCATTCCGCTCCATAAAGAAGAACTGGCAAAAGTTTGTGCACAATAAAAGAAATTAAATAGTATGGTACAACTGTTAATGCAAGGAGAGAAGAATATACATTCTAGTAAATAAAGAGGTTAAGAAAATTCACTGGAGCTGGCTGGGATACACTTTGAGAAAACCTGATAATAATTGGACCAGAATGTCAGTGCACTAGATGCCACAGGTTAAAAGAGACCAAATGAGGCCTAAATCTTATGGAGAAAGGAATTACAAAGGCAGAAAAGGAGTACATTCGGTGAGCTGTCTGAGATGGAAAAGGGTATGCTGGCTTATTTGATAACCTGTGTGTCAGTGGGGGATAAGAAGCAGAAAACCCCAGGACAAAACACATGGGGGGTCTAAAACGATTTCAGATGAAAGGGCCAGTTTCATTGAATCAGATTTACCCATCTGGTTTGGTCTCACCACCTAGTGGCTGAAAGCTTGCTGAGAGCATTGCACACACAAAATGAATTTCTTGGCTACCAATGATAATGACGGTGCATCTGTGAACCAAATGACACAGTTCAAAAATGAAACGGTATAGTCAGTGTAAGCTAAACCCACATGGGTATCAGGTGAATACCCCAAGTTACATACACTATAGCTCACATAGATGTCAGTCAGGTAAATACACCCAGTTATACACACTTCACACAGATGTCAGGTCAGGTAAATACCCCCAGCTACACACACTATAGCTCACACGGATGTCAGGTCAGGTAAATACCCCCAGCTACACACACTATAGCTCACATGGATGTCAGGTCAAGTAAATACCCCCAGTTATACACACTAAAGTTCACACGGATGTCAGGTCAGGTAAATACCCCCAGTTACACTATAGCTCACACAGATGTCAGGTCAGGTAAATACACCCAGTTACACTATAGCTCACACAGATGTCAGGTCAGGTAAAACCCCCAGTACACCAGATGTCAGGTCAGTAAATACCCCAGTATACACTATAGCTCACACAGATGTCAGGTCAGGTAAATACACCCAGTTATACACACTATAGCTCACACAGATGTCAGGTCAGGTAAATACCCCCAGTTACACACACTATAGCTCACACAGATGTCAGGTCAGGTAAATACCCCCAGTTACACACACTATAGCTCACACAGATGTCAGGTAAATACCCTCAGTTATACAGACTGTGTCGGCTCTGTGGTTAAGTCTATGCGAACACTTCACAATCCTGGTATTCTCCCAGTTGCGCTATAGTTCACACAGATGTTAGGTCAGGTGAAAACTCCCAGTTAAACACACTATAGTTCACGCAGCTGAGTCAGCTGAAAATCCCCAGGTACAGACACTATAGTTTACACAAAAGTCGGGTCACGCAGATGTCAGGTCAGATACACACATATACCCCAGTTACCACACAGACTGTGTCGGCTCTGTGGTTAAGTCTATGCTCACACAGATGTTGGGTCATGTAGGTCAAAAACAGTTAAACACCAGTTACGCCATACTCAAACAAATGTCAGGTCAGGTGATAACCCCTGGTTAAACACACTATAGCTCACACAGATGTTAGGTCAGGTGATAACCCCTGGTTAAACACACTATAGCTCACACAGATGTGATAGTTAAACACACTATAGCTCACACAGTCAGGTGATAACCCCTGGTTAAACACACTATAGCTCACACAGATGTTAGGTCAGGTGATAACCCCTGGTTAAACACACTATAGCTCACACAAATGTCAGGTCAGGTGATAACCCCTGGTTAAACACACTATAGCTCACACAGATGTCAGGTCAGGTGATAACCCCTGGTTAAACACACTATAGCTCACACAGATGTTAGGTCAGGTGATAACCCCTGGTTAAACACACTATAGCTCACACAGATGTTAGGTCAGGTGATAACCAACAGTTACGCTATAGCTCACACAGATGTTGGTTCAGCTGATAACCCCCAGTAATGCTATAGCTCACAGGGATATCAGGTCAGATGATAACCCCCAGTTATGCTATAGCTCACAGGGATATCAGGTCAGATGATAACCCCCAGTTACAAATACTATAGCTTGTCAGGTCAGGTGAATACTCCTAGTTATGCTATATTTGACACAGGTGTCAGCTCAGGTGAAAATCCCCCAATACACACACTATAGCTCACACAGATGTCAGAGTGTGTGAAAATCCAGTTACATACACTATAGCTTACACAGATGTTAGGTCAGGTGAATACCCCCAGTAACACGCACTATAGCTCACATAGAGGTCAGGTGAATACCCCCAGTTACGCTATACCTGACGCAGATGTTAAGTCAGGTGATGACCCCCCATTTACTCACACTATAGCTCACACAGATGTCAGGTCAGGTGAATACCCCCAGTTACGCTATACCTGACGCAGATGTTAAGTCAGGTGATGACCCCCATTTACTCACACTATAGCTCACTTAGATGGCAGGTCAGGTGATAATCCCTTGCACAAACTATAGCTCACACAGATGTCATGCCAGGTAAAGAGAGGCATAACAGCTTGTAGATTTTGATCTTTTAAAAGTCAGTCGTTAAAATTAAACAGCTTTTATTGTTAATTAGTTTTGTGTATGTAGAATACATGTTTTGTTTTCTTCTTCAGGTACCAGATCGGATATTTTACTAAAGATGGTGCATACATTCGTGTTGCCCTGCTGTTTAAGCTTTTGATTTGCAGCTTTTTCTGTCTATTGTCAAGTATTTTCCCATATTATACAGATTTCTCTGTGACATCTCTTCTGTTGATGTAGCATATAAATTTTGTTTTTCCTCATGGTTTTCAGGGAATTATCTGGTTACTTGTCCAGTTTTCCGTACTTCACCATTTGTTTTCTTCCTCCACTTTTTTATCAGCATTCTTGTCAAATTTTACTGCCTCCAGATTCCCAGTTTCAACCAGTAGCCATTGTCCATCATTTTTTCATCTATACAAAAAAATAGGCTACACACTTATAAGTGGGTTTACTTTTTAAGCCAGCAGATGTTGGTGCTTATTGTGATATTTCTGCTTGATGTGATGTTATTACTTCTAACAAAAGAGCTGGTGATTGAAGACCCTCCTTCTACCTCATGTCACTGTTTGGTCTAGATGTTTAAAACACTTGACCTGTTGTGTTTGTACATCTACTGTGTAGAGATTGTATTGGAATGCTTGCCTTCTTGGGAACAGAGTAACTAAGTAAAAGAAGTTATTCTAAATTCTTCATATAATATTATTGGAGCCTTGTCTAATAAATTGTTTTCTTGTAAATATATATACATAAAACAGAACATTGGGATTATTAGTACAGTAGCATTAAAAGAAAAAAGGACAACTTTTACAGAACCAAAGTCATAAAGGTTTGCAGATCACCAAGCCTAGATGATAATATTTAACATCAAAGAAATAAACTCTTGCAGCTTTTCTAAGGCATTTCATCTCTGTTGTCACAATTTTACGTTCACTGGAGGATGTAAGTGTCCATTTTTTCCACTGATAGCATAGTGTTGGCCGAACGATAGTTCTGATAAGATTCACTTTAGTACTCTGGGGTATCTGCTTGTGTGTCAACAGGGGAGATAGTTGCCCCATTACTTGATTAGCTGTGGCACATCTCGAGCTAATTTCTCTGTCTAGTTTTCCGTCAGATGTGAAAACTGCTCCCAAATACTTAAATTCCTTTGCTTGACTTAAGGTGTTGTTTTTTTAATTTCATTTCTAAATTGTCTTTCTGTCTTCCTATCACCATAATCTCTGTCTTCCTAGTGTTTATTTTCATATTATATTCCTCCCCTTTGTTACTAATTTGATTTTGGTTCTTTAGGCATTCCATAATTCTGCTGTGAGTATGGTCGTCAGGAATAGTAATCCTGTAATCTCTTCTTCATGATTAAAGCTCCTTTCCTTACATGTAGTATCCATGTATGTTATGAAAAAAGAAGTGGCAATAGTAGACAGCCCTGACGCACACCAGAGTTCACTACAAAAGTTCTTGACAATCCTGTTTTCGATCTTATTTAGCATTAACTACGTGTGTACAGGCTTTTGCAAATATTAATGAGATGATTGTTCATTCCCTTTTTCCCCATACATTCCCACAACATATTCCTGTTGACTCTATCGAAGGCTTTTTCTTGGTCTATGAATGTCAACAAACATGTCTTATCATGTTCTACTGCTCTCTCTGATAGCTGTGTATAAATGGCATCTGTGCAACTTCTGTTTGGTAAAGATGCCATCTTTGCTTCTGAAAGTTGATGCTCTATCAATGGTCTTAGCCTTCTTTCGATGATTTTAGCATACATTTTGCCAGTGTGACTGAGAAGCGATATTCCTCTGTAATTAGTACAGTCCTAACTTCGTTTATTTTTCCACAGCGGAATGATGACAGCAGTTTGCCAATCTTATGGTGTTTCTTGATTTTTCCATGCCACCTGAAATATTCTCTTTAACCATGTTGCTCCCGTTTCTCCTGCTGCCTTGATGGCCTCAGCTGGTAGATCATCAATACTTGTCACCTTTGGTTTAGGGGCGGTTCGAATGACATATTCTACTTCATCTAATAATATACCTGGTTCTAGTTCCTCTGCCGTTAGTTCCGAGTTGTTTTTTTCTTCACTGCTTTTATCTGTTTTATTGCAGCTAAGTAATGATTCAAAGTAATTACTCCACTTTACTAAAATTTTGTTAGGTTCTATTAAAGGTTAGCCATCCTTATCATTAATAATTTCTGTTGGGTTGCATTCTTCATTCTTGTTTCTCATGACGTTAGATTTTTTTTTTTTTTTGTAGTAGTTTTTCACTGCTGTTCTTTCTTCTTCAGCCAGCTTGCTTTCAAACTTTTCTAATTAATCCTTTTTGCTTTGATAGTTCTATTTTCTTCTCTTCTAATTATCCTGTGTTATGTAATCCTCTTCTGTTCTGCTCCTTAGACTTTCTTTTTTATTGCTCACAATTCTTCTTATTTCTTCAGACCACCATGTTGAGAGCTCACACCCTGTGTTATATCTAACTAAAGATTGATGAAAACTCATATTCCTCCCTAACCTCTCCCAAATTAGGACCACAATAAGGGTTTTTGTTTAGACAAGGCAGTAAGTACGAAGCACGTTTTTTAAGGAAGTCCTGGTATAACACTTTTTTTTTTTAAACTATCATATATAAAAATGATTTATTGCAACCCACTGAACCACACATTTACATTATTTCTCAACATAGTCAACATTGACTTCAACACATTTTTGGTGTCGTGGCACCAGATTCTTAATTCCGGTGTCATAGAAGTCTGCTGCCAATGTCTGGAACCATTCATTAACGCCTGTCTGCAGTTCATCATCAGTTTCAAACCGCTGGGATGCCAGCCACTTCTTGAGCTGCATGAAAAGGTGGTAATCACTTGGCACCAAATCGGGGCTGTAGGGCGGGTAGTCAACAATTTTACCAGTGAAAATTTTGCAACAGTTGAACAGCTCCATCTGCGACATTTGACTGAGCATTATCGTGCAAAAGCACAATTCCAAAGAACAGCAACCCACATCTTTTGTTTTGGATGGTACATAATTTTTTAATTTTTTCCCAAGGTTTCTTCTCACAATGTCGTAATAAGTGAACATGAAACTTCTGAAAAATCGATAGACAACGCAAAAATTGTGAAAAGATGATTTTCCTGAATGTTTTTTTCACTTCTTTGACCAAAACGTCTGTCACAACACTTGGCCGACCACTATGATCTTCATCATGGATATTTGTTCGCCCTTCTTTAAACTTTTGACACCATTTCCTAACCATACTATCGATCACAACATCTGGCACATAAACCTCAATGAGTTGCCTGTGATTTGCTGCAACCCTGTTGTTTTTTGCTAACAAAAAAAACTGATCACAGCACAAAACTTGCAGATGGCAGGAGTATTTATTTTTGCACTCATTATAAATCAAACAAAATTTGGACAGTGAAAAAATAGCAAACAGCTAGCTAATACACTACATAAACATACTACATATGCACATTTACGTTTTTCATCTGTGTTTGTTGCTGTGGTCAAAATGGGACTTGCTTAATAAACATGCCTTGTAATCATATTATCAACAGAATAATAATTATTATTAATTACCAAAACACTGAGTGTGTGCAGTTGTTAGCAACACAATGTAGGTGTGCAGACAGTAGCCACGGGTGTGCAGATAGTAGCCACGGGTGTGCAGACAGTAGCCACGGGTGTGCAGACAGTAGCCACGGGTGTGCAGACAGTAGCCACCATAGGTATACAGATGTTGGTACCTCTCGGCCTTTCCAGACGATAGTGTTATAGTATGCTAGGAGGACCCATGGAACTCACAGCCCCGGCGATGGCCAGTGTGACTAACAAGATCCGATCACATGAAAAAATCTTTCATAATTATATCATGAGATTTCAGGAGTATTGTTACCAACACATGTGTTCAGCATGCTTCTTCTGGGACGCTCAGCTCTCATTCTTTCAGCAGTCGTTTTCCTTCATTCTCCCTTCCTTTCTGATTTGTCGCCTCTGTGCAGTGCAGTCCATTGCATTTGGTTCCCACGAATTAACTCAGTGCCTGTATCTTTAATGTTCCACTTGCACACCTCTTGATATCATTGTAGTGGTCGACATCGACATCTTCCCATCTGTAATTCACCACAGAAGATGTCCTTAGGGACTCTGCCATCCTCCACTATCCAGGTGTGACTCAGCCACCTGAGCCTTCGTTGAATGAGCATTGAGAAAACGTTTGTAATACCTGCTCTTTCCAGTACTTCATTGTTTTGTGATCTTGTTTTGCCATGTAATGCTAACTATTCTTCTTAGACACAGCATGTGAATGCTGTTTAGCCGTTTCTTCTAGTGTGAATAAATTGACCAAGTTTCGCTACCATAAAGCAGAGTGCTGAGAACACAAGACTGATAGACAAGAGTTTTTGTTTTAATCGTGAGCTTTCTGTTCTTGCATTTTTTGTGTGTGTAAATCTGGTAGTTTATTTTTCATTGTGGATCCCAAATAAGTCAAATGTTCAGCTGACTCCAGCGCTTGCAAAAACAAGTGTTAGTCAAATGTCATCACCATTAGACAATGGATCACCAACACTTTCTGTCTCCTACTCCAGTGGTGCACTTGGAATTGTTGCCTTCTAGTGCTTGCCTGCATTTGATATCCTCTCCCATCCCGCCCCCTAACTTTTTCCCCCAGATTGATTTTAAAAAAGGTTTTTTAAATGTCTTTTCTTCTTCCTCTTCTGGGTTTTACCCCTCAGCGGAGCATAGTCCTTTAGTCAACTCACGCTAGATCATCCTATTTGCTATCGCATGCAACTCACCCTATTTCTCCTCCTTTTTAACTTAACTAGTATTTTTCTTCATGTGTTAGTTGGCCTGCCTTTATTTCTATGTAGCTGTGGGTTTCACTACAAAGCCCTTATAGTTATATTGTTGTCAGGTTTCTCAGCATGTGTTCTATCGAATGCCAGCATGAATTCTTCACCTCTTGAATCACCTCTTAATCAATTCAGTTTATTAGTAATTGTTTTAGTTGCTTTCCGTGTTTCCACTCCAAACAGCAATGTTGATTTCACATTAGAGTTGAAATTTTAAGTTTACTGTAAGTTTTAAATTCCAAGTGATGTGAAAACTCCTCTTTCATTTTTTTTTGTGTATTCATATTTTAATCTCTCTGTCAGTTCCCCCACCTGTATCTACAATACTGCCTAAACAGTATACGACCCCATATCTTTGAGTGGGATGTCACCAAGAGAAATTAGGCTACTGTTTGCCTGGTTTATTCTCACTATCTTTGTCTGTACCTGATGAATTGTTATACCACAGTGTTGTGATTTCTCATCAAAAAATGTCTTGTCATCTGACTAAAATGTGTATTCTCTGTTTATTGCATCATTTCACTATTCAATCCCAGCTTCTTGATGGCGTGTGTTTGATGTTGCTTGTTCTGTATATTCACATATCCAGAACCTCTCTACTCCATATATATTGATTATATATTTTTTAGTTATTGCTTATTAGATGATATTAACCTTTCATGCTGTTGAATATTATTTGGCTATACCTATTGGCTATTATCATTTTACACATTCTAGTATCTCTCTGTGATCCTCATGTTCATTTTTGTCTTCTGCTTTATATTTAAAATGATCATAGTGTGTGTTTTCTATGAGTTACAACATTGTCATCCCATAATTATCTTTTAAAAAATAACATTTTCAAAATTTTAGTTCACAGGAAATGCATCTTTTTAATTTTCTTAAACCTCACAATAAACTGAGCATTGATCAATTTGTTTTCTTTCCTTTTTTTTTTTCTGTATTCTGTCAGCAATCATATCATTGAAAACATGTGCAGTATAGCTGGCTGCATTTGTGAGGCTTCTTGATCTAAAGAATTGACATTACAGCACTATGGGAAAACTCTAGATGTTCATCTCCCTCAGCAAATGCCAAAAGTGTGATAGTTCCAGCAACACATTGTAAACATGGATTGCTGCCTCATACAACCACTCTCCTTTTTTTTTTTTTTGGGGGGGGGGGGGGGGGCTATTCTTAACTCTTTGAGTCCCAGAGGGTTTAGCATCCCAGGCCCAAGGGGTAGTAAAGAGAGACGTAAAATCAGCGCATCTTGCGTTTACTGGGCTTCTAGGTAGGAACCTATGAACGAATGATGCGCTCCTTGGGACGCAAAGAGTTCAATCCAAACTCAGACATCCCTAAGTATGTAATTTCATCTGTTATTGTGTCTACGACCAGCAGGCATTCATATAATTTTTCTTACGCATCACTGAGGTTTCAGTTACTTGTACTCTTGAAGTTTCTCTTTAGTTTCCTTACCCTGTGTCAGGATACAAACAGTATAGCTATGCCAGTCCTTGTTAGAGAAGTATCAGCGACTGTTGAAAAACTCCTTGAAATATTGCTACTGAAAACTATTACAGTCCAGTCTAAATAAGTAGAAGTCGCAGGGACCTAAAAAAATGCTTCCACTTATCAGGGCTTCTACTTATCCAGACAACACACACAATAGAGAAAATTGCCGGGACTAAGCTGGTCATGTCGACTAAAGAGAAATTCGACTTATCCGAGTTCGACTTAAGTGGACTCGACTGTACCTGTTAATTGTACATTTATCTGGTACTATTCCATGTTTTTTTTAATGTTTTTACTTTGTTGGCTGTTCCAATACAGTCAGTTCCCCCCGCCCCTCCCTCAATATATGCCCTGATTAGAATACCATAATAAATAACTAAATTACAGCTGTCATCAGTGAATCCCTGAAATTTTCTCTTGACACATGTTATTATTAAATATGATGTTCAAATAATGCAGCCACAATCATGTGTTGATGTTGTCGTAAATAAATCATACAGCTAGTTTATCCGAAATAACAGTTATGACAGCTATTAAAAAATAAAAAGTATCCATGGTTTATTTTATGTCTAAACTTAAACTTTTTACCTGTCTCCATTTTGTGTGTGAATATTTACTCAGTAAGAGTATCAGGCATTTTTCAGAGGTGTCTACGTCCATACAGAAACATGACATTTTAATTTGCTTATTATATTTTAGTAGACTTTTTATATATTTACATATATATATATTTATATATATATATATATATATATATATATATATATATATATATATATATATATATATATATATATATATATATATATATATATATATATATATATATATATATATATATATATACAGGGTTCATAGCCAAATTTGCCAATTAATTTCAAGGCTTTTATAGCTCCTTTTCAATGTATCCTTAGCTTTTTCAAGGTTGTATCAGAGTAATACTGAAACAAGGCATTTTTACTTGTTCAAAGGTGTGTCAAGAACACAAGGTACTTCATTCGTGTGCACATATGTGGGTATACCAGCACAGATTTAGTGTCTTTACTTTTTTTTTTGTAGACTTGGTGGTAGAGGGGAGCAAACTGAAGTCATATCTGTTCGTACCTGGTACCTGAAAAAGGGGGGGGGGGGGGGGGGGTCATACAGAGAGGGAAGAAAACAGATGCTGATTTAGATTGGGAGAGTCATTGTAAAGATGGAAAGATGAAGATAGGGGAAAGCAGAGAAAGAGAGACAGGGAGAAGGAGGAAAAAGATGACAAAGAGAGGAAGGGATGGATACATGATGAGGGAGAGCGAAAGACGGAGAGAGAGACAAAAACAGAAAGAGGGAATGCAGATGAAGAGAGAAAGAAGAAGGGAAATGAACCAGACATGGAAGAAAGAAAAAAATGTGACAAAGAGAGATTGAGGAAAGGAGAGAGAAGGGACAGGAAGAGAGGGAGATGCAGGCTGAGAGGGATGTCGACAGAAAGGAGGGAGAGACAGAGGGTCAGTATAGAGAGGCAAACATACAGAGGGAGAGAACCAAAGAGAAAAAAAAAGGCAGAGCAGGAAAATAGGAGGGAGGTATACAATGAGGAAGTGATGGAGAAAGGCAGAGAGACAAAGCAAGAGACAGATCGGGGAGGAAGGCAGTGGCAAACACAGATAAAGAGAGAAGGGCAGGAAGGGAGACTAGACTGAGAGTAAAAATATGCCAGAATTGCGAACAAATATAAGAACACATCAAAGGGGGAAAAACCACCAGCCTCATGCTAAAACTAAAACACATCAAGGCACCAGTGGACTTTGTTTCATTTCTGATTTTCCAGTTACAGAAAGGAGAGAGAAAGTGGTGGAAGGTGGTGTAGAAGGCTGAGATGGAAAGGAAGAGACAGAGAAGGAAAGAGAGAATAAAGATTAAGGAGAAAGAAATAAGATGAGATAAAGAGGGAAGAAGGTAGAGGGGAGGGGTTGATAGCAAATGTGTTTTTAAAATTACACGTATATTAAATGTGTGAAGGAGGGGGGAGTGGTGTTCCTGAAATGCTCTGCACTGGGCAATGCATAACCTTCTACACCAATTGAAGGTATGGAGAGTGAGGGAGAGCGGCAAATACAATACAAAGAGAAATAGAGTGGAAGGCAGTGACAGACAGGCAAAGAGTGAGGGATGCGAAGGAATGAACGAACGAACAAACAAACTTTATTTTCAAAGGGTTAAAATTAGGCACGCAGGCCTGTCTTACATTCGGCCCTTCTAAACTCTCATCTTAAAATGAATAATAGGTCATAAAGTGAGGGGGCAGGTAGGAAGAGGACAGAGATTAAGGCCAGCTAACAAATATAACACATCAAAAGACAAAACTGACATCAAAAGAAAACATCCACCAGGCTCAAGCTGACACACACCTCCCCCCCCCCTCCCTCCCCCCAACTTCTTGTGTACTGGACACAGTTACTAGGAAAAGAGTTTTGGATCAGCAGATTTAATAAACATTTTAACAAGAAAGAAAGTTAGAGGGAATTACAATGTTGATCGCCAAACACACTGTAAAGATAAACCGGGCCAAAAATAGAGCTGGGAAATCCAGTTGACGTCACTTTGCTTATCCCACCATCTTTATCTCCCAATGTAATCCTTGTTTCTAGAAACCACAGCCTCCATTATCTATTTATACTGTTAGTACTGCTGGTGGGCTCGCTAGGAACAAAGGCACACAGCACACAAGGCGGCAGCTGCTCCCTCCCACCCCATTCCATGCGGTGCTGTCTGCGGGATCCCTTCCCTAGTCGTTAACAAGCCATTTCAGCTGAAAATAGCCAGTAATCAACTGCCCTCATACTGGAATTGACTGTAAACATTTAAAACAAAGGTAGCAGAAAATAGCAAATGGCCAAAAAATAACCTGCCAAAAATTGTAGGTCTTCTGACGATCTAATTGCTATGGTCAAAATTCTAGGCGGATGTCTTTTTCAAGGTCAGTATGTCTTTATCCCCAGGTGAAAAGCAAGGTTCAAAGTTAGGGCTGCAATTTCCAGGCTAAATTCAAGATCAAAATTGGCTATGAACCCTGTATATATATATATATATATATATATATATATATATATATATATATATATATATATATTTATATATATATATATATACTATCGCCCGGCTCTCTAGCGGAATTGGCTAAACCGGATTTCGCGGAGACCGGGTGACGTACTCCTTGTGGTCCGGGTTCAATCCCGTGGGTAGGCAGGAAAGCCACATTTTCTCCCAGATTTACGGTATTTACAATGGAATCAAGGCCGAAAGGTTGCGATATCCATAATACCGAGCCTAAGGGTTAACAACTCATGGCTTCTGGATACTAAAACAAACAAACAAACAAACAACAACAACAATATATATACTATCAGGTTAGTGAATGGGTTTTGAGTTTCATGATCCTTGAGCTACTATGGTTCTACTCCTGTGGTGAACAATTTTTTTGGGTAATGTTCTCATTGTTTTTGGACAATATACGAGAGTTGCACTGTGGTCGGTATTGGAACCTGACCACACAGTATTCCAGAAGAAAACATTTGTACATTAGAACCAACTATTATTGTGGACACAGCAGAGAGATACTGAGATTTGAAGAAGACAAAAATTAGTTTGAACTCTATAAATGATTCAGGCCCTCTGTTTGTTTGTGTCTTCAGTGTGAATGATGGTGAGAATGCAGACCTGACCCTAGATGTGAAGTCTGGTGTTAGATGGTGATCACTGTGCCATTTAATGCTATATGAAGGTAATACAGAAATATAGTACATAAAGATGATAAAATACTGTCACTGCTGAATGTCTGATCGGTGTGCTGATCAATAGAAAGAAATTTAGCTACTATTATAATTTGGTGATATTTTGGGCATTTTTTACATATGTTTTTGTGTTGTGCTATTAATATTCATTCTCATGGCATTATTTGCTCTTTGATTCATTCAGTTTGTACTGTAACTTTGGCACCATTTAAAAAGATGTAACATTATACCTCGTTTTCCAACTGCATGTAACAGTGATTATTTCATCACTGTATATTGATAATACCTTCTTATTTGATGATTGTATGATACTGTATTATTTTTTCAACATCACGAGATTATTGGCTGTAAAAGAAAATTTAAGACTGAGCAGCTTCTAGAATACTGGCCACTGAGACTACTAAGCTGTCTTCAACCACAAGATGAGCTCTTGTTTAGATAGCATTTTTACATTTGTTACACTGAAGCGGTTACTAATTGCTTAATTTTGCGTATTTTAATTGTACAATGCATATTTATTGTAAAACTTACATTTGGTTTTTGTTTTGTTTGCATTTTACCAGTTGGTGTTGTTACTTTTCTATATGTTTATCTGTATTGGTGTCAGTAATGTGATTGCCACATTTTCTTTGTTTCCTGTTGTGAACAAACCATTGATTAATAGGACTTGTGAAATGTGAATTCTTTCATTGATTGTATATTTTATTGATCAGGAGAAGGTTGATTCAATATTGCAACCTAATCAAGCTGGTTGGACTGTTAATATATAAGAGTATTATCACAGATAACAATGTAGTGATAACTATAGCTTAAATCTGAAACATGTCATTTTCTGCTTGTACTCAATAAATTGTCACTGTATGTTGACTTGTATCCCAGCCTCATGTGTAATATTGTTTTGTGTTAAGTCAGTTTCTTCCCAGCAAAATGTGATAGTGTCTTGCAGAGAGTATGAATTACCAAGACTGGACCAGTTTTTGTTTTCACATCAACTGTCAGCAAGTGTATCTGCAGCCTTCATGGCAGTCCTCAGTAACATCTCAAATCCAATCAGGGCTCCATGTCATCTTCCCATGGTAATCTTTCCCTGACACATTTTCCTCCAGCAGTGGTTGCATCAGAATTTGATGCAGTTTTATATTTGTGGAATCTTTGAGATCCTTTACGTTCCTAGTTTATTCAGGATTTGATCTGTTTCCGCTTCTTCAGCAATCACCAGCGTTTGCCATGCATTTATTTCAGCTGCTGCTTCCATCAACATTGAACTAAAATTCTGGTTGTGGACTGTTGGTAAAAATGCTGAGAGAAAAAAACATAATCTCGAATTTTTATTCTAGGTCTTATCTGGAAGTAAAGCAAACTATGCCCTTCACTCTGCTAAAGTCAAAGTCTCTGTCTTGCAACACCAAGATCAAAATATATGAAACATTGATAAGACCAGTTGTTTTATGTGGTTCTGAAAATTGGAGCGCAGCTGAAAGAGATGAAGCTTCAACACACATTTTCTAAAACAGTCTTATGACGAATCTTTGGACCCATCAAAGATGCAAACAGCGGGGAATAGAGAGTGAGAAGCAACAATGAAATTCATAGTCTCCCCCAATGAAGGTACCATCGCACTTAATGTCATGATAGCACAGCTCTCTTAATGAATTATCATGAAGAAGCTTGGAAAGAAATGACAATGTGAGCTAAATGAAAGCACAGACATGTTTTAGACAGGGCAGAGGAACTTTAATATGAGAATAATGTTCCAAAAATGTAGATATCCATGCTTGTTTTATTGATTATAGCAAGGTCTGTCTCCCCTTTGTGTCCAACATCAGAAATTGTGGAGTATCAAATACATGGAGTTTCCAACAGATGTGGTATATTTAATTGAAAGTTTTACTAACAACAAGCAGCCGTCAGAGCAGCTGAAAAAACATCAGACTGGTTCAAGGTGCAAAAGAAATGAGGCAAGGGTGCATTCTGTCACCATACATACGAATAGGTGTAAGTAATGACTCATCAAAATCTTAACAGAGAAATCAGTGTTTGCTAGAGAAGCAAGAAAAACAGAGAAATCAGTGTTTGCTAGAGAAGCAAGGAAAACAATCAGAGAAATCAGTGTTTGCTAGAGAAGCAAGGAAAACAATCAGAGAAATCAGTGTTTGCTAGAGAAGCAGATAAAGACATAATCATTTGGAAAGATCAAAACAGAATAATACTGGATGATTCTCTTTTCTTTTTCTGTGCATTGATCGGCTGTAAACTCCAGCGGATGGCTGTTTCTACTTCTGGACTTTAATATTATTCCAGGACTTGAGTTTTGTATGCATTTTTTGTTGTTTTTTTTTTTTTCAAATACAGATTTGGCTTATTGCATGCAGATTGTTCGTCTCTCACCTCATATTCACAGACAGATTGCACCCTGTTAATTAGTCGCCATTTACAAGATGCTTGTGCAGTAAGCCTGTTCTCTCACCCACCCCCAAATGGGAACCCATGCAGTCTATGCTTGTATGCAAGCCAAGTTTGCCACCATATCTGTTCAATCTACTTTGGATATAACAAATCTGATCTTTAGTGATCGAGGCAAGGTCAACATTCTTGGAGAATGAAATGAGTTACACCAAGAAATAGAAAAGAGACTACTGAAACATTTCAGCCACATTAAAAGACTTTTAAAAAAACATACAAGAGCAAGAGGTAGGATACAAGTTGGAAGTCATCATCTAGAGATGGACAAAAGCAGCATGAGAGAGTGTACTACCAAAACAAGAGACAATGCTGGAAATGTACTGAGAGATAGACAAAAGCAGCATGAGAGAGTGTACTACCAAGATGAGAGATAGTGCTGGAAATGTACTGAGAGATGGACAAAAGCAGCATGAGAGAGTGTACTACCAAGATGAGAGACAGTGCTGGAAATGTACTGAGAGATGGACAAAAGCAGCATGAGAGAGTGTACTACCAAGATGAGAGATAGTGCTGGAAATGTACTGAGAGATGGACAAAAGCAGCATGAGAGAGTGTACTACCAAGACGAGAGATAGTGCTGGAAATGGACCGAGAGATGGACAAAAACAGGATGAGAGAGTGTACTACCAAGACCAGAGATAGTGCTGGAAATGTACTGAGAGATGGACAAAAGCAGCATGAGAGAGTGTACTACCAAGACGAGAGATAGTGCTGGAAATGTACTGAGAGATGGACATAAGCAGTGTGAGAGAGTGTACTCCCAAGACGAGAGATAGTGCTGGAAATATACTGAGAGATGGACATAAGCAGTGTGAGAGAGTGTACTCCCAAGACGAGAGATAGTGCTGGAAATACTGAGAGATGGACATAAGAAGTGTGAGAGAGTCTACTACCAAGACCAGAGATAGTGCTGGAAATGTACTAAAAGATGGACAAAAGCAGCATGAGAGAGTGTACTACCAAGACGAGAGATAGTGCTGGAAATGTACTGAGAGATGGACAAAAGCAGCATGAGAGAGTGTACAACCAAGACGAGAGATAGTGCTGGAAATGTACTGAGAGATGGACAAAATCAGCATGAGAGAGTGTACTACCAAGACGAGAGATAGTGCTGGAAATGTACTGAGAGATGGACAAAAGCAGCAAGAGAGTGTACTACCAAGACGAGAGATAGTGCTGGAAATGTACTGAGAGATGGACAAAAGCAGCATGAGAGAGTGTACTACCAAGACGAGAGATAGTGCTGGAAATGTACTGAGAGATAGACAAAAGCAGCGTGAGAGTGTACTACCAAGATGAGAGATAGTGCTGGAAATGTACTGAGAGATAGACAAAAGCAGCTTGAGAGAGTGTACTACCAAGACCAGAGATAGTGCTGGAAATGTACTGAGAGATAGACAAAAGCAGCATGAGAGAGTGTACTACCAAGACCAGAGATAGTGCTGGAAATGTACTGAGATGGACAAAAGCAGCATGAGAGAGTGTACTACCAAGACCAGAGATAGTGCTGGAAATGTACTGAGAGATGGACAAAAGCAGCATGAGAGAGTGTACTACCAAGACAAGAGATAGTGCTGGACATGTACTGAGAGATGGACAAAAGCAGCATGAGAGAGTGTACTACCAAGACCAGAGATAGTGCTGGAAATGTACTGAGAGATGGACAAAAGCAGCATGAGAGAGTGTACTACCAAGACGAGAGATAGTGCTGGAAATGTACTGAGAGATAGACAAAAGCAGCGTGAGAGAGTGTACTACCAAGATGAGAGATAGTGCTGGAAATGTACTGAGAGATGGACAAAAGCAGCATGAGAGAGTGTACTACCAAGACGAGAGATAGTGCTGGAAATGTACTGAGAGATGGACAAAAGCAGCATGAGAGAGTGTACTACCAAGACGAGAGATAGTGCTGGAAATGGACCGAGAGATGGACAAAAGCAGCATGAGAGAGTGTACTACCAAGACAAGAGATAGTGCTGGAAATGTACTGCAGTCAACCTTCACTGTGGAGAAGGCACCTGACTGACAAGGGCAAATGCAAACAATTATAGACAAAGCTAAATAGTGTCAATAATCAACATTTCTGAAACTATAAAAGCATTAAGAAACAATTAATGGATCCATATTTTTTTAATTGAATCTGTTAGAATGAACATGTTTCACCCCAGTCAAGTCACAGATGCAGTTTGCAAACTATTTCTGCATTTGCAGTACAATGCATGATGAAGTCTTTGAAGCAAGAGATTTTTAATTTTTTTAAAGCCACCTTTCCCTAAAAATACATTATTCATAACACAAATGCAATTTCTTCACCTAGTTCACATCCGGTCATTACTCACTGGATGGAAACACTCACACTGATATCACGCTTCCCAACATAATCCTGTCCTTCTACTGTCACGGCTGCTGATGCCGAAATTTTGTGTTATTACTTATCTATATTTTCCATACCACATATTATCATATCTGTTAAGAAACTTTTGGCAGCCCAGTATGTTATTTTGTGCACAAAACTTGAACGTGAAAATATTCAGATTGTTTTCTTCTGTGAACTTTTCCTGCTCCTCCCTCTGCGCCATTTTCTCATGTGTCACGATCCTGGACAGGAATGGCAGTTCTTTTTGAATCTGTGAAATGTACAGCAGAGCACCATCATGTGACATGACATAAGGTCTCACTTCAATTATAAAGTGTGTGTATATATACTATATATAGTATAGATCCCTTTTCACGCCTTCAGGCACATCGGGCATATGAGAAGAGCATCAATATTTTTACAGACCAATCAACACTAGTTGGGTAATGTGGTTAGAATTACGCCGGCCATCTTAACTTCCCCAGGACATACATCATGGTACCCATTTTAGGCTGGGTCGACCTGCGACGCCCCATACCACGATAAAAATCCACAAACTATCAAGTCCATGGATTTAATTGTTAAAACTGTGTTAACTCGTTATAATTAAGACAAGAACATTGATTTTTTTTGTAAATGACACCAGAAAATGCAGAGGCAAATTTTGAAAACATTAACCATATTAAACAAGTCATCCAGAAACATGTTAACAAATATCAATTTGTAGACATTCTTCACCCAGTTGTGAAATACTATAGTCTGTACCAAATCTGATGTGGGGAAACCAGTTCTCTTCGTGAGTCAGTTTCTTTCAAGACGTCTTTAATACCCTTTTTCTGTCCAGGGTATTCTCAACATTCGTCTAGAAAACCACAACTCTGAAGCTTCCAAATAAGTTTTCACTAATTTACTAACTGTCCATGATTCGCATCAGTATATCAATATAGGATTTATATAACTTTTAAGAATTCTCTTTCTCGTCTCAACTGACAAGAAAATATTCATTTTGTAAAATGCTGCGTTTACTTGAGCAATTCGACATTTAACTTCCTTAATACATCTTCCATCTGATGTTATTAGGGTACCCACGTACTGTAACATAACTTGCTTGAGGTTTGTCCCATTTAGTGTCGCATTTTGGAGGGTCAATTTCCTTTGTAATTACCACTATGTTTGTTTTTTTCTGCTGTTCAAACTAAGAGCCTTGTTTCCACTTTCTGTTACAATTATATCTATTTCTTCTTGCAGCTGTGTTTCATTTTTAGCGATCAAAACCTGCATATAGCAGGTTGTTAACAATATGCCCACCAACTGCTATTCCTGACATACCATGTATAGATCTAATTTTTTTAAACAATGTTTTCCCGTAATGAATTGAAATAATGCGGATACAAACAATACATTGCACAATTTATTGCCAGGCATATTTAGCTGTATCTCATCAGGTGCGTTACTAGAGTTACATCAACATAAAATAAAGCACAAAACTGAATAAATTCAACTGAAATGCAAATAGTTTCTTCCGATTCATTGTGTGTGTTTCATGGCTGCCTGAAGCTCACCATAGTCACGTGACTTACCAGGGTAACTTCAAATTTACGATAAATTCCGTCTGCTTACAAAGGAGGGGGTTGTTGATTTGTATTGTTAAAGCTTCGGCTATTCTCAAAAGTCTCCTGTTCGGAGTGTGGTAACCCACACGGAAAGCAGTGTCTGTGTCAATTATGTGTCCAGAATTAAGTAGATGACGTCCTATGGAAGAAGCGGGTTCTTTCCTCTTGACTAGTCTCAACACCCTAGAAGAATCACTGAGCTGTGTATGTAGCCATTTGGGTATGTGCACTGACACTCTATTTCTAAGCTGTCTCTCCGTTCGACCGATGTAAGTCAACTGGCACTTAACATGTAAATTGGTAAATACAATTAGATTTGGTGTACGGAGAAATGAGCTGTTAAATAGGTGGGGTTGGGATAGGAGTGGTCTTGTACCTCACTACTGAAACAGCCGCAAAGAATGTTTGGCCAACTGCTGTTTTCAGTCGGTCCTGCAGACGCTGCATGACGTCATTGCCTCAATAAGTAAGTTGGATTTATACTCGTAGTTTGGATACTGTAATTTCATTCGGGGTAGGGATGGGTGGTGTGCAATGACGTTTGATGAAACCTATGGGGTACCCATAGGTTTCATTGTTTGTTATTGGAAGAAACTATTCGCATTTCAGTTGAATTTTTCAGTTTTGTGTTTCATTTTATGTTGATGTAACTCTGTAGTAACGCACCTGATGAGATACAGCGAAATATGCCTGGCAATAAATTGTGCAATGTATTGTTTGTATCCGCATTATTTAGATCTAATTTTTCCTTCACTGTACAAACTGAAAAAATCAGTACAGATCCCTGTGTAACGTCTTGTTTAATGTTTTGGAAAGTTCCAACTTGGCTGTCAATCATTATGGCTCTTCTTGGTGACAGTATATGTTTTCTATTATTCTCAAATCTTTACCATCAATATTTAAGGTTTCCAAAATTCTAATAATTTGGGAAATAATAAAAATTCAAATAATTTTGAATAATTATAAAATACATCGTGACAGTAGGAAAGTTGGAGGGGAGGAGAGGGAGACTGAGAGAACAGATGCTGGACAGTTTGACATCATGGCATGGAAGATCATCTGTGTCAGAGTTGATTAAAAGTGAACCAGACAGAAGGTTGTTTATAGACATGACTACCAATGCAACACGGCATGGACTTTAAGAAGAAGAAGCATCAAAGCATATGCCTCAAAACTCTTCTATTATCTCCAAAACCATGGCATGCAACATGTTGAATTTTTCCAAATGACCAAATACTTTGAATGTTATTGTCACTTTATAATTTAAAATTAAACCAGAAAAGCATTTTTCTTTAGATTTCTTTGTTCTTGTTAACACTACATCCTATGTACCCCCCCCCCCCCCCTCCCCTCAAACACAAGACAAATTACTTTACCTAAAAAATTTGTTTTTGACCGGTCATATGCATATCTTCAGTTGTGAATATCTTTACATCAGTTATTATGCAAATGTTCCAACATTTTATCTTTCAGATATAAGACTACTTCCGATAAGATATAACTAATGTCTCTTTACCCCTGAAGCATATAAATATTATCGTTATTGGCTTCCACGATTAGCTTCGGGACAAAAATATTGGTACATCTTCAAAGAGATGCTTCAGAACATGGCAAATGTCACTTTTAGTCCACTGTACAGCAATACAAGCCTCCGAAACATGTACAGTAATACAAGCCTCCGAAACATGTACAGTAATACAAGCCTCCGAAACATGTACAGCAATACAAGCCTCCGAAACATGTACAGCAATACAAGCCTCCGAAACATGTACAGTAATACAAGCCTCCGAAACATGTACAGTAATACAAGCCTCCGAAACATGTACAGTAATACAAGCCTCCGAAACATGTACAGCAATACAAGCCTCCGAAACATGTACAGCAATACAAGCCTCCGAAACATGTACAGTAATACAAGCCTCCGAAACATGTACAGTAATACAAGCCTCCGAAACATGTACAGTAATACAAGCCTCCGAAACATGTACAGTAATACAAGCCTCCGAAACATGTACAGTAATACAAGCCTCCGAAACATGTACAGCAATACAAGCCTCCGAAACATGTACAGTAATACAAGCCTCCGAAACATGTACAGCAATACAAGCCTCCGAAACATGTACAGTAATACAAGCCTCCGAAACATGTACAGTAATACAAGCCTCCGAAACATGTACAGTAATACAAGCCTCCGAAACATGTACAGCAATACAAGCCTCCGAAAACATGTACAGTAATACAAGCCTCCGAAACATGTACAGCAATACAAGCCTCCGAAACATGTACAGTAATACAAGCCTCCGAAACATGTACAGCAATACAAGCCTCCGAAACATGTACAGTAATACAAGCCTCCGAAACATGTACAGTAATACAAGCCTCCGAAACATGTACAGTAATACAAGCCTCCGAAACATGTACAGTAATACAAGCCTCCGAAACATGTACAGTAATACAAGCCTCCGAAACATGTACAGCAATACAAGCCTCCGAAACATGTACAGTAATACAAGCCTCCGAAACATGTACAGCAATACAAGCCTCCGAAACATGTACAGTAATACAAGCCTCCGAAACATGTACAGCAATACAAGCCTCTGAAACATGTACAGTAATACAAGCCTCCGAAACATGTACAGTAATACAAGCCTCCGAAACATGTACAGTAATACAAGCCTCCGAAACATGTACAGTAATACAAGCCTCCGAAACATGTACAGCAATACAAGCCTCCGAAACATGTACAGTAATACAAGCCTCCGAAACATGTACAGTAATACAAGCCTCTGAAACATGTACAGTAATACAAGCCTCCGAAACATGTACAGCAATACAAGCCTCCGAAACATGTACAGTAATACAAGCCTCTGAAACATGTACAGTAATACAAGCCTCTGAAACATGTACAGTAATACAAGCCTCCGAAACATGTACAGCAATACAAGCCTCCGAAACATGTACAGTAATACAAGCCTCTGAAACATGTACAGTAATACAAGCCTCCGAAACATGTACAGTAATACAAGCCTCCGAAACATGTACAGTAATACAAGCCTCTGAAACATGTACAGTAATACAAGCCTCTGAAACATGTACAGTAATACAAGCCTCCGAAACATGTACAGCAATACAAGCCTCTGAAACATGTACAGTAATACAAGCCTCCGAAACATGTACAGTAATACAAGCCTCTGAAACATGTACAGTAATACAAGCCTCCGAAACATGTACAGTAATACAAGCCTCCGAAACATGTACAGTAATACAAGCCTCTGAAACATGTACAGTAATACAAGCCTCTGAAACATGTACAGCAATACAAGCCTCCGAAACATGTACAGTAATACAAGCCTCTGAAACATGTACAGAATTTTAACAATGACATTTTCTCCCCTGTCTTGTTCGCTCTGGATGATCCTGTGCAAATCAGTCCGCAAAAACACATGCAAATGTAAACAAACTTGTACAGCAAATAATTCCCACTGAGCTACTGTAAAACTATAAAAAGGATCTGAGAAACTATCTCTTTTTTTTTATGCCACCGAAAAGCAAAATCAGTAATCTGATGTCACGGCAACAAAAAAAAATATGCCCACTGTGACATTAGAATTACATGTGCCTATGCAAGATTCTAAACAATTTGGCCAAATGGTTGTTGACTTTTTTTAAGGGTATTTTGTTCTGAAATAGAATCAAGAACTGGTGTTACTTGTACGTGATAACATCAAGAACTGGTTTTACTTGTAAGTGATAACATCAAGAACTGGTGTTACTTGTAAGTGATAACATCAAGAACTGGTGTTACTTGTAAGTGATAACATCAAGAACTAGTGTTACTTGTAAGTGATAACATCAAGAACTGGTGTTACTTGTAAGTGATAACATCAAGAACTGGTGTTACTTGTAAGTGATAACATCAAGAACTGGTGTTACTTGTAAGTGATAACATCAAGAACTGGTGTTACTTGTAAGTGATAACATCAAGAACTGGTGTTACTTGTAAGTGGTAACATCAAGAACTGGTGTTACTTGTAAGTGGTAACATCAAGAACTGGTGTTACTTGTAAATGGTAACATCAAGAAGTGACTAGAAGAAGGCTGTATCAAGGAGATGCAGAATGCAGTTCAAAAGAGCATGACTTCTGTGACAGACTGTTCAAGACTGGGTCAGGGACACCAAATAGTGACCACAGAGTCAATGGCAGCTGTTTTGAAACTGCACTCATACACTTTGCTGGACTGACAGTCATGCATCACCCTACTGGATCTTCATTCACGAACAAATGTCTATAGACAATTCCCCTTCACTGATCACAAACAAATGTCTATAGACAATTTCCCTTCACTGATCACAAACAAATGTCTATAGACAATTCCCCTTCACTGATCACAAACAAGGGAGAATAGAGCACTGCTCCTCTTTGGTGCATTTAGTCATACAATGGATAACAAATATGTTTCAACTCTACAACAAACTACAAACAAAATGCTTACCGCTTTCAAAACAGGGTAGACTTCTACAAATTCACAATGACCTCCCATTTCCAAAATTATTCTTTCTGCTCGAAATGGAAACACATAATGATCAATGGAACCTTTTCCTCCACCCATTCGTTGACCCTGTCCCTTTTTTGTGACTGACTGCCAAAGGTGAGAGAACCGCCAAACAGCAAACATGTTCTTTTCATCCATCTGTTTAATGACAATCGTTCGAACTGCCTCACTGACCTTGTGATTAATCCTGCCACCAGTCACAGCCTGTAGAAAGTGCCATAAGTGTATTCAAGTATGTATGCACATCACAGTTAGTTTTTTTTTTTTTAATGCAATAATAAATACTCTATAACTAAACATACAAAAATAGAAAAGCAATAGTTTCAAGAAAACTACAGTCAGTTTTCTTTTAAAATTCTGTGCATGCAAAAATAAAATTTAAACAAAAAATGCAAATCACTATGCAAAAGAAAAAAAAGCTGATAATGGACAACAACAACCAAAACATTAACCCCTATGTGCGGCTGAACCAGAAAGAGCAGATCATAACTTTGCCATGTGCTTTTATATCCAGAATCTCACATCTATATGAAACATTATAAATGATTTGTGTCTACATTGACATTTTTAACAGTTTGTTGTAAACCTTGATATAAATGACTTTACTGAGACAAGTCAGACTATACTGGGGTAGCTCAGTGACTACTAAATATGGCCTCTGCTACTGCAGACCTGTTTTAATTCACAGTGTGGACTACTTGGATTAAATCAAAATGTGACAAGTGGGGTACAATGCCCAATTATCCTGAGGTAGCAGATCAGGAATCTAGCCTTCTCACAGAACATGTGCATGTGTTGTGAACATAAAAGATTCAACAGTGCTCTCAAATTGAAAAAGACCAGGCTGAAAAAGTCACACCACAAGAAATGATTTCAAAATTAAAACATCTTCCTATTTTTTCTTCGGTGTTCCGAGCCTTTGAGGTTCATTGCTGCAGATATCACCCACCTCTATTTATCTCTAAGGTTGGCCATCTCTTTCCAGTTGGTGACACCAAGTGTTTGCAGGTCAGTCTGGATGTTATCTCTCCATCGTCCTCATGGTCTACGACCATTCAGCTTCCTTGTGTATACAGTATTTACCTCTGGCATTTGAAATTCTCTCAATATGCCCCAACCATTTCAGTCTATAAGAGCTTATTATGCCAGTAATCAATGGTGATTTAAACAGATTATGAATTTCACTGTTGCTTCTCACTCTCCATTGCCCGTTGTTTGCATCTTTAATGGGTCCATAGACTCCTCATAAGACTCTGTTTTTGTGTTTTTGAAAGTTTTTAATGAGGCTTTATCTCTTTTAGTTGTGCTCCAGGTTCCAGAGCCATATAAAACGATTGATCTTATCAAGGTTTTATATGTTTTGATCTTGGTGTTGCGAGACAGAGATTTTGACTTTAGCAGATGTTAAGGGCATAGTATACTTTATTTCCAGATTGTATTCTAGATTGTATTTCTTCTCTCAGCATGTTAGAGCAGTTAAAGTTTGCATCGAAATACTTTTATGTTTCTATTCATTTAATTTTCATATTATCAACTTGTCTGTGGCCAGAGTTTATATCTTTTCCTTGTCTTGTTATTATCATTTATTCTTTCTTATCCTGACTGATAACTAGTCCCATTTTGTGAGCTACTTCTTTTAAGAGAGTCAGTGTTTTTACAGTCTCTAGTTCATTTTCCTAGTCCTTAAGAAAGAGAATAGGAGCTTTTGAGCTGAAATGCTATAGAAAGATTCTAAAAATATCTTGGACAAAGAAGATGAGAAATATTGACATCTTAAAAGATCTGAACATCAAGAAAGATAATAAACAGCATCCTTTCTCGAAAGCTGAAATATTTTGGTCATATCAAGCGCCACAACGGATTGGAACAAATTATAGCAGAAGGCATGGTACCAGGAAGGAGGGGCAAGGGCCGACCGACACAAAGATGAGCACAGGATAAAAGTGACACCTTGAGTGTGAAAGTGCATGAGGTGGGAGAACTGGTGAGAGACCGAGTTTCTTTCAGGCAGACTGTGATGACAGCGACGTTCTGCAAAGCACCTGCTACATGATGATGATGATGAGTTCAGTTTCCTAGCACAAAAACTGTTGAATAGTTCTCCATTTTCATTCATTACTCCAAGTCCATGTTTAACAATCAAGGTCCAACTAAAACAAAAACGCGGGAAGCTATTATTATGGTTAAGAAATGGACAGACTCTTGTCTTATTCTTCATCCAATTTAGCATCTTCATTGAATTTTGTATTGAAGTTTTTAAACTCAGATGTCTCTTTTAATATATATATATATGCTCTAATGCTATGTTCAAATCCTGCTTCTTTCTTCCTGTGGAAATTACTACTGTCTTTTTGACGTTGATTCTCATATTATTTGATTTACATTCTTCATTAATGGACGTGAGATGCTGCTGCAAATTCATGGCTGTATTTGCTATCAAGGCCTGGTCATCAGCAAAGAGTAATTCGTTGATGTTACTTTGATTTTTGTTCCTTAATCTATAACCGACAGATCAAAGAAGACAACTCCAAAATGTGAAACAGCAATAGAAGAAAAAGTGCTAAACAAAGTCAATAAATTCAAGTATTTGTGGACATCCATAACATCAGATGGACGATGTGCAACAGAAATTAGAAGCAGAATTGGCCAGGCAAAGACAGCATTTCAGAAGATGAAAAGTACCTTATGTAATAAATTACTCTCATTTAATATAAGAAAAAAAAAGTACTGAAATGTTTAGAAAGGAGTCGGTTCTGTTGTATGGCAGTGAATCTTGGAATGTCAGCAAACAAATTAAGAAAAGTTTGGAGGCAACTGAGATGTGGTTCTTAAAAAGAATGTTGCGAATACTTTGGACTGCCAGAATAACTAATAACGATTGCCTGGAAATGGCTGGTGAAAGTAGAACGTTATACACAACAATGAGAAGGAGACAAAGTTGTTTGGTCATGTGATGAGAAAATGAGCACTGGACAATACTGTGACAACTTTAAAGATCACTGGTAGAAGTGACAGAGGCTGACCAAGAGAAATGACGGTGGATGGCTTAAGACAGGGACAAATATCCTCAGGGGAACTAATCCAGAACACCAAAGAACGAGATCAGTGGAGATACATGAACACCTATGCCAGCTGGTAAGGTACTTGATGATGATGATGGCTAGTTGGTTTTTGTGGCTGTTTTTGTTATTTTTTTACAGGATGAGGTAGCCAACTCCCAAACCCAACCCTTAGTCTCCTCTAACGACATGCCTGGTAGGGTGCAGAAAGAATAAAACAAAAACATATATGCAGCAACCATTAAGTACCTGAATACCATAGTCTCCATACTGTAATTTGTTCTGAATTAGTTCAGGACCTCTCATTTGGTGAACATCTTTCATCATTTTTGGTGGTCGTATGCCAGGTTCCAGGTGTGGAACTTTTTCAATTATTTTCAGTCTACGTCTCTCAGGATACTGAACGTCTGTGAATAACACAGTCAGCTAAACAGATAGGTGTTATCAATACAAGGACATTAGGGTTTGACTAATTTGAAACAGCAGCGCGTAAAGAAAAACATTTTAGAATAATACAACATTAGTAAATGAAAAATGCGACGACTGTGGCTTAGGCGTTGCAAGTCCAACTCGTGATTCCAACGTACCGAGATCGAAATCCACTCCTGGCTGCATGGATTTTTATCATGGTATGGAGTGTTGAAGGTCAACCCAGCCTAAAATGGGAAGTAAAGACGACCCCTGTAATGCTGACAGCATTACCCACCTAGTGCTGATTGGTCTGTAAAAATATGAGTGCTCTTCCCATATGCCTACAGGCATGAAAAGGGATCTTTACTTTACTTAGTAAATGAAAAAATAAAAATATTTTTTAATTTTTATTTAAAATGCACTTAAAAGAGAGAAATAATTTCTCTCAGTTTACCAGATACCAGAGAAAATATTATCTTTACAAAATTAGTCTACAATTTTATATAGTACGTAATAGAAGCATTGGGCTCACTTCATAATCATAAATCAATTTTTTTTAAAGTTTACAGAAACCATGAGTCGTTAACCCTTTGGCTCTGTACTATGGATATCGCAAGCCTTCGGCCTTGATTCCATGATAGATACCGTAAATCTGGGAGAAATGTGGCTTTTCTGCCTACCCCCAGGCGTGAACCCGGACCACAAGGAATTCGTCACCCGGTTGCTGCGTAGAGCACCCGCTGGCCACTCTCTGCACACCGCTGACCCTTACCTGCAGCTAAAGCTTCATACAGAGGGTGTTTACTGTCTGTAGCTACTCATTCTCCAGTTTCTCTAGCTGACTCTTTGATAATTCATAGAAAATCTATATTTTCATTCAATACAATTGCAAAAACTTAATGTTGTATGCAGTCAATATTTTAAAATCTAATGGTGTCTTTTGATGACACTCCTCATGTTTTCACTCAATTAGATAAATGGTCAGTTTCTGCACTGGACATGAATAATCTTCTGTAGGTTTCCTGGAAGTGTTATGTGGATTACACAGGATATCATATTCTAGATCAGTGGTCTCCAACCTGTTTTCCGGTTGTACCACACTGTTTTCCAGTTGTACCACCCTGGAGTATATGGCAAGACCCCCCCCCCCTCCCCCTTGAGTATATAGCAAGCTACCCCCCAGCATAACAAAATGTGATTAAAAAGTGAAGTATAACAGATTCTGCAACAGGGGAAACAGAAAGTATGGAGTTATGTTTTGATCAGAATGTGTTCTTACTCTATAATTAAATACATGTGTTATCATTTAGTTGGATTTTTTATGGTAATTGGGACAAAAGGGACTGCAAAACATACAGGGGCATCTCAATCCTGAGCCATACTGGAAAGATGTTGGAACTTAGGGCATGACCAGTTCTAGAGCTCCAATTAAGTAAGAGTCAGTTCAGTTTCAAGAAGGCAGATTTGCAAGCAGTCTAATGAAAACAATAGAAGTCAAAATCTTATAGTTCAAGAGAAGGAATTTAGACTAGTCAACAGGTGCAAACTTTGGAAAATTCTAGAAGATTATGGTATTCAAGATCAACTGTTGGGTAACATCATGGCTCTTTACCAAGATAGTCAGCACACAGTAAGAACAAAACAAGGTATGACAGACTGGTTTCCCATCTCATCAGGTGTCAGACAGGGATGTGTCCTCTGACCTTTGCTACTCATTACTTACATGGATAAAGTATCACAGGAGGCAAATACAGACTCTGCAGAAATCAATGAATTTTTTTTTGCAGATGATCAGTGTCTAATACACCATCAAAAACAGAATGTACAACACCAAATCGACTCCTTACATCAAGTTTGCACAAAGTATGATATGAGAATAAACACCGCAAAAACTGAGGTAATGAGGACAGGCAGAAAACATAATATCGTAAACATTCATGTTAATGGTACTATAATCAAACAAGCATGAGAATTCAAACATCTAGGAAGCATATTTACGGAGGAAGGCAGACTCGAAAGAGAGATCAGAGTACAGAAGGCGGCAAATGCTGTCACCTGCTAGTTAGCCCCACTGCTTAGACACCCAAATGACTCATTTCCAGCAAAACAGCAAATGATTAATAGCATCTTTATCCCTACTTAATGTTATCAGTGCCAAACATGGACAATGAATAGGGCACTAGAACCAAACAAAAAGAAAACATGTGAAATGCGCTGTTTCCGCAAGGTTACTAACAACACTATACAAGACAGGGTTACAAATACCAGGATTAGAGAGAAAGTTGGAATAAGACCATGTCTGGATTATACTGACAGACAAAGAATGAAATTGTTGGGCTATCAAGTGAGAATGCAGCCAGACCAAACTGCATATGAGACTTTTTACAGTCGAACATCTGGGACAAAGGCTAGAGGAAATCAAGAAAGAGATGGATAAGTGGTGTAGATGAAACCTGCAAAAAGTTTAACAAATCCATCACTCAAGCCACCTGAGAAGAGCAAGACAAATACAGAAAACCACGACACTGGGTTACAACCTGGTAACTGAGACGACAAAACCACTACACTGGGTTACAACCTGGTATCAGTGAGACGACAAAACCACGACACTGGGTTACAACCTGGTAACAGTGAGGTGACAAAAGAAGAAGATGTAGACACTGCTCATAAACAAAAATGTCCTTGTGGATTTATTTAAAAGTTAGTTTAAAAAAATATTTTATTTATAATTAAACTAAAACAAATCATAAGTATAGTGGATTATTATAAGTACAGATATGCTCACTTTCAAAACTGCTTGATGTCCCCCTTAGAGGAACATGTCCCCCAAGGTTGGAGACCACTCCTCTAGATGATAACTGGGCCAGAGATACTGACAGTCACAATATTTACTTACGGTCATAGTTCTTAGGGTAGATAAACTTCAGAGCTGCAGGCACCGTTGTTGAAAAACTGCGAGAGATGCCTTCAAAAAAAACATGAATGCACAAGAATTTATTATTTTATTTTATTTGTATCCGCATTTAGATGAAATAACTAAATCTTAAGACAGTATAAACATGTATGTGCTAGTATAATGTTCATCTAAGACTGGTTTATGGTAGTGATAATTATAGAAATTCACATCAACAAGATAAAACACTTCATATTTATACTTTCATGAAGTATAGTACTGCTAATATTTTATTCACTAAATGCATACTATAATTTCTTCTTTATCGCATTCACCGGCTCTAAACTCTGGCCGAAAGTTATGGTTGTTTGTTGACTTCCGGACTTTGGCCTTGTTCCAGAAATTGAGTTTTGCATGCATATCCGTTTTACAGATCTGGTTTATTTGAATACAGACGGTTGGTTCATTACCTCTTAGGCAGATGCACTCCGACTTTGAAGAAGTCGGTGGTAAAATTTGTTATTGAGTAGATTTATGTAAAAACTGAACTACAGTTTAATTAATTTGCAACATGCGTTACTGAATGAATTTTCATGTTGAAGATAAATATTTTCTAAAAGCTGATATTTCAGCCGTGTCATCTCCAGAGGGTTAAGAATTCATATTTTTAAACCTGATACCCCAAAATCTGGATTATGACTTTCGATCATAATGGCCGCCATGTCTGAGTATAGTCTGTAATTAAGTTAAAATGTGTACTGAAATACATAAATACAACAGTTACATATGAGTCATATTTTTTTAATCTACAACTGTTAGCATCTGTCATTATTTTAAGTTTGCAGTTTTTCATTGAGGTATCATTGGATTTCAACATATGTCTGTGAGTCCTGGACAATCATAAGGCAGGCTAAGTAATTTCTAGAGGGCTCAGAGATGTGGATTTACATAATAATGCTTAAAACACCTTGGACAGCCAAAAAGAGCAACCAAGAGGTTTTGAAAGAGGCGGAAGCCCAAAGACAACTTATCACAGACATCAGATGGAGACAGCCATCATTTTTCGGCCATGTTATGAGAAGAGGGAAAATAGAACATGTTGTGACAACTAGAAAGATCTGTGGAAGGAAGGATAAAGGAAGACAACGAGAGAAGATTCTTGACAGCTTTGTTGCATGGCATGGAGGTGTGTCAGCACACAAACTGATACATGCTGCAGGAGATCGTAGATTGTGGAGAGGCAAGATCGCCCACGCCAGTCGGCAAGGCACCTGATGATGACCATTGGATTTGTTATTTTAATCTCTATCTAGCTGTGATGATTTCACAAGTAAAAATCCAATATACAAAACTTCACTAGCATCCCTAATATAAACATGCTAATGGTGAGTTCCAAAGTAGGAGTGACAAGATGCCATTTTATTTTTCAGGGGCGCAATAGACATACTGTGACCCTGAAGACAAGGTCGCATTGACCCTCACTGAGAAAACTATTTTTTCTGTACTCTTTACATGAAAAATCATATTGAGACAATAATGAGGAGCTATTGCAGAAATTGTAGGCTGTATCATAACATGGTTTTGCCATGCAAATGATAAATCAATTCTTTAGCAGCAGTGTTTTTTCCCGGCAGGTAAGTTCATATTTATCTTTTAAATTAGACAGATTAAGATAATTCATGGTTTTTTTTATTTTGTATTCAGCATTAATTTATATTTAAGCATGGGAAATTTTGCAAGGGTTGGTTCATAGAAAGTGTTAAAAACATTTTAGTGGCATCAGTGTTTTTGCTTTAAATCCAAAAAGTCTGCAGCAGGTGGACGTCTGATCTGATTCAACTTTATAATTATTAAATCGTTACATGCTTGCAATTTAGTTGCAGGAATTACACATTTCACATCTACAAAGAACTAAGATATTGATTTACAATTTTATTGGATAATCTGGTCTGATTTAAAACTTGTTGCATATGCCTGCCATTCCCACTCATCATGATTGCATTTTCAGAACTTTTTTAATTACTTAAAATGCTTCCTAAATTGGTAATGTTATGATTTTTTTTTAAATCCACAACCACTGAAGAATTGTTCATGCATCTGCCATTAATTTGAGTTCAAAGAATTTTCTGTTGGAGATATTTTTACCTGATCACCCCCCCCCCCCCCCCCCCCCCCCCCATATCCCAATAATTAAATGCTACAGGTGCAGAGATGTGGACAATGAGCAAGCAACTAGAAAGTCAAACTGAGTCCCTGGAAATGTGGGTATACACAAGAATAGGTCATATTTCACTAGGGGAAAAAAATGGTTCTCCTTAAAACTACGGCCACTTATTATGGAGTACGCCGGAGTTCAGTCCCTTGGCCGCATTGCAATTACGGAGTGGACAAGAGGGAATGACACAAATGAGGTAATTACTGTGTGTTGGCGATAGATGCACTGCTGTCATAATAGGGTTAGGGTTAGTGTTAGGACTGGCTGTAGTTTGTGAGGAGTACCAATACCCTAACCCTATTATGACAGCAGTGAAGTGCATCTATAGCCAACACGCGGTAATTACCTCATTGGTTCACGCTGTCTATCGCCAATACACAGTAATTACGTCATTTGTGTCGTTCCCTCTTGTCCACTCCGTAATTGCAATGCGGCCAGGGGACTGAACTCCGGCGTACTACAGAATAAGTTTTAAGGAGAACCAAAAAAACAGTCCAATACAGAAGTTCTGGAAAGACTACAAAAGAAAAGAAAAATACTGGAATAATAAAAAAAGAGACAATTGAAATACTGGCCACATAAAATTAAACAGAGGTGGGCAACGACACAAGTGGCAGGACAACACCAAGAGATGCAGATGGACAGGCAGCAGTCTGAGAGTGTACTGTACAACCAGGACCACACCAAGAGATGGACAGGCAGCAGTCTGAGAGTGTACTGTACAACCAGGACCACACCAAGAGATGGACAGGCAGCAGTCTGAGAGTGTACTGTACACAACGAGGACAAGAGACTTTAGAGACAGAGCTTGTTCAAGTTGAAGAACCAGTGCAGCCAACCTACACTTTGGAGACGCCAGGACACATGACTGATTATAATTAAAGTATAATATAATGTGTCTTTAGTAATATAGTAGTATCCGACACTAAAATTTTAACTGTAACAGTAACAGTTCAATTTTACAGTTAATATCTCCGCTTCAGTGAAGTGTTTGGATTTGTCAATTTAATGATTTAAATCTCTATATATTTAATATTTGTGTGTGATGGTTTCATAAGTCAAGTAAAAACCCAATTTACAAAACTTCACTAGCATCCCTTCTAAAAATCTTAATAATTAAATATGAATATGCTGTGTTTACCTTTAAGTTTATTAACTCAGTTAAAAACTGTTTTAACACTTTAACTTACCTACTTAACACACTCACTCACTTCACTGCTGAGGACACTCATCACTCACTCAGAGTCACTGCAGTCAACTCTAAGTTACAGAGATAATTAAATTACCCTCAGATCGAATCTTTTATTGGAATTTATGTCAATAAGCAACTTATTATAATTATAACGAAAGTGGCTGGGAATAAAGTAAAAAGCTGATGCAGTTTAACGTACCATATCTTGCACATTGGCCAGAGTCAACTGCAATGTGATTAAATAAAGCAGCCATGATTTTGTTTGACTTTCCCATACAGGCAGACAGGTAGTTAACACTGCTGCTGTTTCCGTTTCCGGTGCCTAAGTCAGCAGTCAGCCAACAATCTGTGGAGTCAACTCCCCGTGGTTCCTGCCAGTTCCTGGTTCCATAAACAAAAATTACAAACTGCGGCGACGTTTAACCAGCTCCTAACTGAGCGTCGGTTATTTGGTCGGCCGGGTGTCTTTGTGGTTTATCCTTGGTTTAGTCCTTTGTGGTGTGTGTGTCCACACCTGTTCTAAGTTTTTGCTTTCCATCAGTTGTTGTCCTTGTTAGTTGCTTCCTTTGCTTTTTTGTTGTGTGTTTTTCGGGTCTTTGCGGGTTTGTCTTGGTTGGTGTGGTTTTGGCAGGATCTGTTCTGGTTCGCTGTGTTTCTTGTCCCTGTGGGTTTTTGCTTGATTGTTGCTGGTGCTTGTTCTTGCCGTGCTGGTCGCCGCGCTAGTGCCCTTACCGCTTAGGTAAGCCCCGGGAAAAAGCTAAACAAGCCAGTCAGCCTTGTCTTTATCTACAATGTTCCTTTTCAGGACAACCAGGTCGTCACAATCTGTTGTGAGCAGCCAAAAAAAAAAAACTTTTTTTTTTTTCTGAAAGAAGTAGCGGAGGTAACACAGATTTGCATAAAGGAGGAAATGCTTGAACGTTCCAGGAGATTGGTAAAGTGAGATCGGTAGAATGAGAGAGACGGATAGCTTGCAAGGGTGAGAGGAGACTATCCCTGCTGGTCCTCGCCATCGTCTCTGGTTGCTAGCCTGGGGCAGGGTCCCTGGTCTTGGCGGAGTGTTCTGAAAAAAGTCTCAACTCCCCGTGTGTGATTTGATTAAATTTGTACGCTACGCATTCTGTCAGGGCGACCATAACCTCCTGAACTGAAAACGAGACATCCCACTAATATTTCGAGCTGAAAACGGGAATCCCAACATGTCAGTTGCCCCCCCCCCCCTCCCACCCCCATCCTGTTTCTAACACGGGCTATCCTCCGAATGACGGGCACAAAAGACGGCGTCCGCAAAAACACCCTAACAGAACCTCAGTCACGTGTCTATTGTGCACTTCCAGCGACATAATTTGCGGTTTTCCGGCGACTACCGCCACCGCCGAAAGTATCCCCACGCCACTCACGCAGCGTGGATTGGGGCTAAACTAGATGGCTTGGACTCGCGAGTAGCAGCTTCCGCATCTCCTGCAGCTTTGCTCGTGAGTCCTAGCCATTTAGTTTAGCCCCAATCCGGGCGGCGTGGGGGAGATTCTCGGCGGGGGCGGTAGTCGCCGGAAAACCGCAAATTATGTCGCTGAAAGTGCGCAATTGACACTTTACTGAGGCCCTGTTTTTTTGGCCGCCAAATGTTGTGCCCGTTATTCAGAGGATGGCCCTAAAATGTATTTTTACTGTTTTTAATTTATGAACTGAGCTTGAAACCATTGACCTGGTTTGTAACAGTGTCTGTGGCTCCAGGACAACAAGTCGCCCAGGTGATGAGGACAGTGTTTTAGACCTGGCTCTTGTTTCTCCTTCACTCATTTCAGTGTGTCGATGAGGTGTTCTATGGTACCATGGTAGCGACCAACACCTCTGCAGCATACTGGTAGGGAAAAACAGAGGTAGAAAGCAGAAGCCAAAGGTCAAAACTTTCAATTATGACATTTTTTTTCTTCTTCTGCGTTCGACACCAGTCATGCTACACATTGAGTCCCGTCTGGGTAAAAAAAAAAAAAGATTGTGCGTTTAAGGTCGCCACCGGTCTCCCATAGCTTCTCTCGCAATGAGGATCCCCTGGGCCAGATTCACAGTCTTTGCTGGGAGAGGTAAGGGTAGTACTGCAGTATGTGCTCAGGGGTCTGTCTTTCTGCTCCACAATCACAGGCAGCAGATTCTTTTATGCCTATCCTGTACAGGTGTGCTCGAAGACCACAGTGTCCAGTCCGAAGTCTAAAAATTGATGTTTGTTCTTTCCTGTTGAGTTTGTTTATGCTGTCACTCCCTGGTCTGTAATCTCTATTCTGCTTTCTCCACTCCCGCTTGAAAGACTGCTTTAGTGCTATTTTGGTTTCCTTGTAGCTGTGTGGTGGATGAGGTTGTGGAAGATTACTCCCAGCTTTTGCCAACTCATCTGCTCTCTCATTTCCTTGAATACCACAGTGGGCTGGTATCCACTGCAAGACCAGTTCTGCTTCCTTGGAGAGTAAGCCAATGTTGGTCCTTAGATCTGCAGTTAGTTTGTCTTGTTTTTTGCTTGATAGTGCTTTGAGAACAGACAATGAGTCACTAAGTATAACAATTTGGTGCCCTCTGTGTTCTTGAGTGATGAGATGTTGGACTGCAGAAAGGAGGGCAGTTACCTCAGCTCTGAAGTTAGTGCAGATGTCACCTGCTGGTAGAGAGAGAGTTTCTGCTCTACTGCTAGGGGGTTTAATGTATATTCCACAACTCCCCTTTCTGACTGCATCTATAGCAGAGCCGTCGGTGAAAACCTGAGTCCAAGTGGTGTTTGAATACTTCTCATCAAGCATAGCAAGAGCCATGGTTCTCTGTAGTGTCTCCGTCTGGGCATCTTTTGAAGTGATCCCTGGTACCTTTAGAACTACATTTGCCTTCTCTGGCTTGCTTGTCCATGGTTCTGGCCTAAGTTTTTCGCACAGAGCTACATCTCTTTCAAGCAGATCTTGGTGCTGTCTGAACAGTTCTCTAGCAATGTCGTTGGGGCTCTGACGCTTCAGTCTGTTTTTTGTTCTCTCTTGAAATTTAAAAGGCAGTGGATGACTTTGAAGTCTTTTTAATTTCTCATACTGCAAAAGTTTTGTATTGTCTTCTGAGTTCGAGTGGTTCAGTATCTGCTATCCTCTCTATCTCTCTGATGGGGGTGGATTGCATGGCTCCGAGAACAATCCTTAATCCCATATTCTGAACCTTGTCCAGTTTTCCCACTGTTGTCTTGGCTGTTGCAGCCCATTCAGTGGAGGCATATTCCATGACTGGCCTGACTGCTCCAGTATATACTTGTTTTAGGATTCTGGAGTTAGCTCCCCATGTGGTACCCGCTAATTTTTTCCACTTTTCGGTCCAGGCTTGTACTTTTCCACAGTTTTCTGTAATTTTATGAGGTTGTGGCAGTGTATTCGAAGGCTGTCCAAACTGCAAAGTCATCAGCATGTAGGGTATTGTAAACGTGCTGGTGGCAGGTTGATGTGATATCATTTATGTAAACCAGGAACAGAGTTGGTGCTATCGCACTGTCCTGGGGAACTCCTTCTCTTATTTTTGCCAGTTTGCTGACGTGTCCATCAATTCTGAATCTGGCTCTGCGTTGGAAAAGAAAGTCTTTGATCCACTTGTACATGTTATGCACAACTCCTGCCTGTAGCAGTTTTAGTTGTAGGCCCTCTTTCCAAAACTGTATCGAAAGCACGAGAGAGTTAAAAAAAAAAGACAGCAAGAACTTTCTTTTTTTCCTGGAAGGCATTCTCTATTTCCTGTGCCAGATATGTCAACTGGTCCTCTGTGTTTCTGTGCTGTCTGTATCCTGTCTGTGTGGTGGTGATTAACGAGTTTGTTTCCAAGAACCATATTAGTCTTTTATTTACTAATTTCTCCATCAATTTTCCTACAACTAAGAAGGCTGATGGGTCTGTAGCTTTTTAGGTCTCTTCTGTCTCCATCCTTTTTAAGGATAGGCTGAATGAGAGCTTCCTTCCAGGCTGACGGTACCACACCTTTTTGCCAGCTCTGGTTGTAAATACAGAGAAGAAACTTCTTGGCAGCAGGTCCAAGATGAGAGAAAAATTCGTTTGTAATGCCGTCAGCCCCTGGGGCTTTCTTCATTTTCAACTCTCCAATTCCAACTTCCAGCTCTTGCATGGTAAACTTTTCTGACATGCAGGCCTCTTTTGTTTTTGTGCTAGAGTCTGCTAGAAGAGTCTTGGTCTGGTTTCGTACTTCTTTTATTCTTTGCATGGGAATATGAACCTCAGTTTCCTTCTGGTGTGTTTCAGCTAGCACATCTGCTGCTACCTTGCCAGTAACAGCTCCATCGTCTGCTAGGAGTACAACTCTGGCTTTTTCTGTCTTGTCTCCATTCATGCTTTTTGTGAGATTCCACAGACGTGAAGTGTCCTTCTCAAGGTTAAATGAGGTGTCTTTTTGTGCCAGCTTTCCCTCATCTGATTATTTCTCTCTTTGATGAAGGCTGCTTTTGCTTTGTTATAAAGTATTATATTTTTATGTCGGATCCTTCTAAATATTTTCTCTCCTGGTACTAAGTTTGGAATGCACAGTGTCCAGTTCAGGCGACTAGTAAGGTTTGAAGTTTTTCCTGCTGCCTCGTGGTATGTTACCCATTTAGGATAGTTGTGTTGAGGATCTTCAGTTTGGCATTTATTTCCAGTCTTCTGAAGAAGAATTATGACATTAAAGGACATGATGTGGTGTGTAAACTAAGGCGAGACAAGCGCACGAATCACCGAAAGAAGAAATGCTTGGAGCAGCTCCATGGTGAAAAGGGGTTGGACAGATAAGCGTTGTGCTGTAAAGAAGTGGCAAAATGCCAAAAGAAACAGATTTGCCCAGCCTAGTCAAATCCTGCATCTGAAAATACAAAAGTTGGTTGCTTTAAAAAGCTGGTTAAGGTGGTTAAAGGTGATAAGTGTGCGGAACTTGTCATAGTATAAGTAAAGATAAGTCACTGAAATTGTTCTGCCGACTACACAAAAGCATAAACGGTACTGTCAAAAGCAGGAGTATTCCTGACTTTCAGAATGCTGACCTCACCTGGCAGAGGACTGATGAAAATAAGGACACTATTTTTTTCAGCAGAGAAGTCTGACTTGAGAGGGTGTAGTTTTGTCAAGATGGTTATTTCAGAAAGATGTAAGGCCCAGAAAATTACTGAAGAAGACCTAGTGACAGTTGATAAGATCAAGGCTGTACTACGACAAATAAACAAACAGTGCACCTGAAGGTGTCCTGAAGAAGAGCTGGAAGAACTGGCAGATTTGTACAATAACAGTATAGCTAATTCTAGTATCCACGAGGAATGGGTACACAGCTATCTAATACCTCTACCTCTGCCAGAGCCTGGCAAAGATCACATACAAATTCAGGGTTATCGGATAATCACCTGCGTGAGATGCAAATAAGTCAGATCTGTGAGACGGATTTTCACGCCACACTCAGTTTCTGGAACAGGACTAAAGTCCAGAAGTGGATGAACAACCAGAACTTTCAGCCGGAGTTTACAGCCGGTGAACGTGAAGAAGAAGAAGACTACCAGCGTCAACTATTGACACTAGTAGTTGGAGGCGCTATTTATCGGTATCAATTGCGGTACGGTGAAATGCCGAGGGAACGTGGTGGGAAATGAGGAGTGGAATGTGGAGGGAAATGAGAGGAATGTGGAGGTGAAGATTGTCCCCAAGATGACGGTCAAGTGACACGGCGGTATAGCAGGACAGCCCACACGCCTTTCGACTTTGTCTGGATCTTGTCACCTCTTTGCAGATAAGGTTCAGTTTAAAAGTAGACTTGCCTCTATAGGTAAATAATCCTACTTTTTTAATTATGTGTCTACATGTCGGGTTAAGTACTACATTATGTCCTAATTATCTTAGGAGATATACTTTTGAATTGAAGACTTTAGGTAGGAGATTCATTTTTGGTAAAGCCAAAATTACAATAGCCCAACAACCGCGTGGACGTGGATGAATCACCTCCTGCCTCTATCGGGAGAGACGCTTAGTTTGAATTTTTTCTTGACTGAGCTTGCAGAGGAGACGCACGCTTACTGTCTTTGTGCTGTATATGTGTCTCTTTCTAGTGAAATCACCGATTCATACGAGAGGATCATTTCAGCATGGGTGAGTATATTATAGTTTATATATGTAACCCCACTGCTGAGAGTAGGACAGAGGTGGCTACGTGAAGTTATAGGACCGGGAGTCCGACTATTCTAATTTCAGAGTGGCGCCTGAACTATACATCCCCTTTAAAAGCCGAAGTTATCATCTCCTTAGATATTTTTTGAGAAAAAAAAAAAAAAAGAATAGATCCACTAGCATCTAAAACATGCTCTAAAAGGCGCATAAATTGGACTTTGCTGAAACCAGATTGGTTGTGGCGAAAGGTGCAGATATCGCAGCCTAGCTGTGAACCAAAAAGTGTCAACCGCCTTTTCAATGGCTAAAACAAATTATCACCCAGTGGGAAATCGACAACGGTCACCCGCGTGACAGGCGGCATACTTACAACTGCACTACCGAAGACTCGAGAGTATGGTTCACATAAAATTATATAATAACGTGAAGCATAGTTTGTAGTGTTTCTATTCCATATTTTTAACTATGTGACCTCTTAAGGCCCTGAATGGGATTTTTTAAACAGTGAAAAATTTGCGACCGGTATTTGGAAGAGTGCTGCACAGCCTAGCTGTTAACCAGAACACCGCGTGCCAGCCGCCATTTTAAAATATGGGACCGGTATACAGAAGAGTGCCCAATTGGCACTCGTGGGCTATGTGGGTTGGGCCAGATATAGAGGTTTTGGAGTCGATAAAACAGTTCACAACTTGGAATACAGAACACTTAGATAGTTGACAATAACACAACCTAACATCGCTATTAGATAGTAAAGTCCGTGGGAAAAGTCACAAATCACGAACGGAAGGTCAAGAAATCTTGCGCGACGGTAACAAACAGCCATTGACGACGTGAAATGGTTGTTTGCCGACTAAAACCTTACCTGTACCCATTTTGCAATGATTGTCAGCATATGTGGAATGCGTTAAGAAATATAACATAAACAAAGCTAAAAATGGAAATAATACAATGATCTTTTAATACAATGGTTATCAACCCGAAAATGTTTTTTTTTTTTTTAAGGGGAGGGGGAGGTGTTGGCACCTAGGGATGCACAAAGAAATGTCACCCTTGTTTTCACTTTCCGTTCCAATTATATGCATCATTTATAATTATTATTATTCTCAAATCTTTACCATCAAAGTTTTCAAAACTTTAATAATTTCTTAATTTTTCACTTTGTAAAATCAATTAGTGTAATTAGTAAAGCAGAAATACAGATCTCTATTCACGTCAATCCTCATTTTTGAAAGTGTTCTCAAGATAAATATGGCATTGGTTGTGCCTTTACCTTTAACAAAACCGCACTGCTCTTCTCCAATTTTTGGGTTTAATTTTGCACCTTATTCTTCTCATGATAATTCTCATTAATATTGCTCTTCTAATGCATTTAATCTCTGTTGTCACAATTTTACGTTCATTGGAGGATGTAAGTGTCCACGTTTGTGGTAAAACTATGAAAATAGATTACAAAAGGTCTTGAGGTACATGTTAAGACCATTGGAAAACACATATTCACTGAAGTTATGAAGTAGCAACGAAAATAATTTTATGGTTGGGGGTCATCAGAAAAGGAAGAACTGTATTAAAGGGTGGTGGCATTAGGACTGTTGAGAACCCCTGGTGTAGATGCTAGGCAGGTTTGCTCTATAAAGAACCAAAGTATTTGAGATCCTGTCTTGCCATTATGTTTTACGCAGCTTTCTGAGATAAGTTATATCACAATTTAAACTTTTTAGCATGGTGCTGATACAGAGTCCACATTTGCAAGCGTAAAGAACGAATAAACAAACTTTTTTTTTTCAAAGGGTCACACAAACTGGGCACGCAGGCCCGTCTTACTTTCGGCACTACCAAACACCACATAGCAGTTTTACACAGCAGTTGTATTTTATCAATAAAGCATGTTATATTCAAATAATTATATGAATATTGTGAATAATAAGAAATCACAGAAAAGCATAGGTGGCAAAATGCATGCACACTCTAGCACACGCACACACACATACCCACATACACGCGCCTAGACACTAACTTGAACACGCAATCACCCACATACATTCACACACACAGAGCCACATATCTACATACATACACACCTACTCCACACACATTCATACATAAAGATACACACACAAAAACACACGCAGACACACACACACAAACAAACACAGACACATACGTGCGCAAAGACACAGACACACACACGCAAACAGACAGACACACAAACCCGCAGTCAGAATACTCAGACAGACGTAGACACACACATGCACAAACACACACAGACAGACACATACACTAACACACAGAGATACACACAAAACCCACAGGCACACACGCAGACGCACAAACATAGACAAATACACAAACACACACAATTTCAGACACACACACACGCTGATACGCAGATACATGCACACAGGGACACACAGACACTCACACAGACAAACACACATACCTACACACAAATATACATGAAGATACACATACAGACACACTCACGCACACACACACTCAAACAAACACACACAAAAGTGTAGACAGGCGCACAGACACACATACTCAGACAGACGTAAACACACACAGAGACAAAAACACACAGATGCACACAACTCACAGGCACACGCGCAGACGCCCACTCATAGACAAACACGCAGACACACACACACAATAGCAGAAACACACAAGCTGATACTCACGCAGAGACATACACACACAGATACACGCAGACAGACACACACAGACAAACACACATAGACACAGATTCTCACGCAGTCACACACGCACGCAAACACACAGACACATACAGACCCACGCACACGCAAACACAACAAGGACACACACACAGACACAAAGAACACACAGACATACATACAGATGCAAATGCAGTCATATGCACAGTCAGACACACATGCACCAACACGAACACACACATACAAAGACACACACCCACAGACACATACACACAGGGACACACAGATACACGCAGACACTCACACAGACAAACACACATACATACACACATATATACATGAAGATACACATACAGACACACACACGCACACACACACTTAAACAAACACACACAGACGTGTAGACAGGCACACACACCCGCAGACACACATACTCAGACAGACGTAGACACACACAGAGACACGCATGCACAAACACACACATACACAAAAACACACAGATACACACAACCCACAAGCACACACAAAGACGCACGCTCATAGACAAACACGCAGACACACACACACACGCTGATACTCATGCAGAGACATACACACACAGATACACGCAGACAGACACACACAGACAAACACAAAGAGACATACACAGATACATACAGAGACACACATAGACACAGATTCTCACGCAGTCACACACGCACGCAAACACACAGGTACATACAGACACACGCACACGCAAACACAACAAGGACACATACACACAGACACAAAGAACACATAGACATACATACAGATACAAATGTAGTCACATGCACAGTCAGACACACATGCACCAACACGAACACGCACATACAAAGACACACACCCACAGACACAAACACATACACACAAGGACACACAGATACACGCAGATACTCACACAGACAAACGCATATACATACACACATATATACATGAAGATACACATACAGACACACCCACGCACACACACTTAAACAAACACACACACACATAGAAGTGTAGACAGGCACACAAACCCGCAAACACACATACTCAGACAGACGTAAACACACACAGAGACACGCATGCACAAACACACACATACACAAAAACACACAGATACACACAACCCACAGGCACACACGAAGACAAACACGCAGACACACATACACGCACAATAGCAGACACACACACGCTGATACTCACGCAGAGACATACACACACAGATACACGCAGACAGACACACACAGAGACATACACAGAGACACACATAGACACAGATTCTCACGCAGTCACACACGCACGCAAACACACAGGCATATACAGACATGCACACGCAAACACAAAAAGGACACACACACAGACACAAAGAACACACAGACATACATACAGATATAAATGCAGTCACATGCACAGTCAGACACACATGCACCAACACGAACACGCACATACAAAGATACAGACACACATGCACAAACACTCGCAGACACACACAGACATATACACACCAACACAAATAGACATATACAAACAGAAACACACACAAAAGACACTCTCACATACATACAGACACACACAAAACAAGGCGCACACACACAAACACACACACAGGCACACACACAAACACATAGACACAAACAGACACACTCACATAGAGACTCATTCATACACAGTCCTACACACAGTCACACGCACACGTGGACACACAAACAGACTACAGCTCTGTAAACCTTTTGTTTGGTCAGCAGGGAGATACAACTTCTATTCTAGTAAACTAAGCTCTATAAAGCGGATAACTTTGGATTCAAACGGTGCCTGCTACAGCAGATTCAAGAAAAAGCAGTTTAGCTGAAGTGTAATTCAAAGGGCCACAGACGTATTTACAATTTTACTGGTATAATGTTTTTCGCGTACATATCTTGCAATGTACCATCACGTGGCCTTATTAGCTGTAACGGTTCTGTAGCCATTTGCCTCCGCCACCACCTTCTCCTATAAAAAGCTGAAGGCCGGGGGCTGCTCATCTTTGGAGCTAGTTAAAATAGGCGAGCATTTTTTTTACGGCTACCAAGACCAAGACCGTGGAAGCATACCTTTGTGAATCCAGAAATAGCAGAAATCAAGACAAAACAGTTTAAACAATTCTTTTATGTTATTTGACTTTTGTAGATGTTTTTCCTTTCTTTTTGGTTAATAGTACCTGAATTTTTTTTCTTCTCTTTTTATCTTCCTCCTTTTTTATCGCGTTTTCCCCAAACAGTAAGTGATTCCGGGAGCGGTTTTTACTAGGTTAGGGCTGTACCGAATATTCGCTTCGGTGCCGAATAGTGGACCTATTGACTATTCGGTATTCGGCCGAATAGTTGCGGTCGGGCCGAATACGAATAGTACCTTACACCCGTTTCTGCATACACGGCCTTAATTCTGACAACATGGAACGATTGGTTTTGTTGAAAGCTAATGCAGCTTTCCTTCATTAACTAAGCTGTCAGTGACAATTTTCAAGTTTAGTTACTTGTTTTAATACTTTGGATTCTTTCATTCCTTGTTATTAGTTACCACAGATTGATTGAAGGATGCAAAACATAAAATGTTTTTAAATGTTTACTATTCTGTACGAATACTAACTAGACATGAAAAGAATATAAACTCTGGCCACATCCAAGTCGATAATATGAAAATCAAACGAACGGAAACATATTTTTTTTAACGTATCCAGAAACCATGAGTTGTAAACCCTTTGGCTCGGTACTATGGATATCGCAACCCTTCGGCATTGATTCCATTATAGGTACCGTTAATCTGGGAGAAATGTGGCTTTTCTGCCTACCCTCGGGAGTTAACCCGGACCACAAGGAGTTCGTCACCCGGCCGCCGCGAAAGTCAGGTTTAACCAACTTCGCTAGAGAGCCGGGCAACGGAAACATATAAGTACTCGGGTGCAAATTTCAACTGCTCCAACATGCTGAGAGAAGAAATACAATCTAGAATACAATCTAGAAATAGAGTATACTATGCCCTTCAACATCTGCTAAAGTCAAAGTGTCTGTCTCGCAACACCAAGATCAAAATATATAAAACGTTGATAAGACCAGTCGTTTTAAATGGCTCTAAAGCTTGATGCAGAAATTAAAGAGATAATGCCTTATTACAGGTTTTCGAAAACAGTCTTACGACAAATCTTTAGACCTATCGAAGATGCTAACAGCGGGGAATGGAGAGTGAGAAGCAACAACGTAACACATAATCTGTTTAAATACCATTGATCACAGGCATCATGAGAGCTAACAGACTAAAATGGTTGAGGCATATTGAAAGAATGGCAGATGACAGAGAAGTAAAAACTGTATACACCTGAGAGAGGAATGGGCGTAGACCACGAGGCAGACAAAAAATAAGTTCGAGAGATAATGTCCAGCCAGACCTGCAAACAACTGGTGTCACAAATTGAAAGATAAGGCCAACCAGAGAGATGAATGGAGACGAGTGATATCTGCAGCAGTAAACCTCAAGGGTTCAGAATGCTAAAGAAGAAGATGACTATTCTGTGCTACTTTATGTGAAGTAAAAGTTCAGCGTACATTTGACATTATGAATGTTTTTATTGTTAATACATATATTTTATACACTATAAAGTATTCGGCCGAATAGTTGGTCCCGCTTTTCGTATTCAGCCGAATAGTGAAAATCACAATTCGGTATAGCCCTAGTTTTTACCATTTCTTCAAGAGGGACCCAGCTTGCATACTGTTTTTGAAAATAAGAAGAAGAAGCACACGGCAGGAGCATGTACAGCAACGATTACAATACTATTTTGAGTATTTTTAAATCGATTACAGTGGAGTGAAACTTCCACTCTTGCAACCAGGGCTGCCAATACTTGGGTCTCCCCAATATCTGGGTTTTTGAAGGACTTTCTAATTCCTATTTACCTAGAGGTTGGGAAAGAGGCGGGAGCCCGAAGACAACTTATCACAGACATCAGAAGGAGACAGTCATCATTTTTCGGCCATGTTATGAGAAAATGGAAAATAGAACATGTTGTGACCCCTTGAAAGATTTGTGGAAGAATGGGTAGGGGAAGACAAAGAGAGAAGATTCTTGACAGTCTTGTTGCATGGCATGGAGGTGTGTCGGCACACGAACTGATACATGCTGCAGGAGATCGCAGATTGTGGAGAAGCATGATTGCCCACGACAGTCGGCAAGGTACATTATGATGATGATGATGATGAATTCTGATTTATGAATCTTGTTTAAAAAATATATATATCCTTAGTGAGGAATATTTTGTTTCGTAACTATAAAATGTTTACTATTAATCAATCTTGGGTTTTTGTTTTTTGTTCTTCGCTTCTGTATTGCTAAGGTTTTTTGGTTAGCTTAGCTTGGGTTTGGTAAAAATCCCATTGGCAGCCCTGTGTGGAACAGACAGAATAGAGCCAGTGTAACAGGCGGAAACATTACATTGATGCGAGGTCGTGAATATTAATTTGCAGTAAAGATTTTTTTTCTTCTAAATATTATACTTCTACATTTGGATTTAGATAGATCTTGATTAAAATGTTATTTAAAGTTATCTCATTCACATGTATGCCCCATTCTCAGAATGATTCTAAGCAGACGAATGTGTGGTTATACTTATGTGTTTCGTATTTCATACTACTACTAAATTAATTTTAGTATTCATTGCACAGTATATAATAATAATAATTGCTACATACCACGAATACCTAATGGTAAATAAAATAATAACTCAAAGAATAAATTGAAAGTTACCAAAACTAAAAAACTAAAAGGGTTTACTTTCAGAATCAACTAGGTACATATTTTTATTTTGGTCTCAGTGCTCGCTAGGATTCCTGGAATCCTTGTTGGAATCATTCCAATAAAATCTTAAATAATTATATTATTCCTACTAATTTTTGTGGTGTTCTGAAAGTTTCTGTATTCAACAAAAGCTAATGAACTGATGACAAGTACAGATTGCTTTCATTTGGTGTGTTTTAAATAAGAAATATAAGTTCATTTATTTTGCTTCCATTCCATTGTGGACATAATATTAATTGTCTAAAATATTCATGGAATAGTGTGAAGGTACGTGGGAACACTAATTATCTCTAATCTTAGAGTCTAAGTCTCTAATCTTAGAGTCTAACACAGAGGGCACAAAATTGGGCTCTCCTTTAAACTATGGCCGGTTAGACGGCTGGTTAGTCGGAGTTCAGTCCCTTGGCTGCAGTGCAATTACGGAGTGGACAAATGACATAATTACTGTGTGTTGGTGATAGACAGCGTGCAGTGCCCTGCTGTCATCATACGGTTAGGGTTACTGTTAGGGTTTGGTTTAGGGTTAGGGGTATGGTTTGGGTTAGGGGTAGGGTTAGGTTAGGAGTAGGGTTAGGGTAATACAGCAACCACACAAGCTTATCGCTCATTTAGGCATACAGATCCGCAGGTGTCACATCTACGGCCCCTAAATCTTGCGTTGCAAGAACGCGGTCGTTAATGTGAGTCGCAGCGCGTGGACTAGCTCTAGCAGTCATGTCGACGGCACTTTGTTTTGTGATTCGTGCCTTCTCCACTCCGTAATTGCACTGTAGCCAGGGGACTGAACTCGGACTAACCGGCCGTAATTTAAAGAAGAACCCAAAATTGTTATACTTAGTGACTCATTGTCTGTTCTCCAAGCACTATCAAGCAAAAAACAAGACGAACTAATTGCAGATCTAAGGACCAACATTGGCTTGCTCTACAAGGAAGCAGAACTGGTCTTGCAGTGGATACCAGCCCACTGTGGTATTCAAGGAAATGAGAGAGTAGATGAGTTGACAAAAGCTGGGAGTAATCTTCCACAACCTCATCCACCACACAGCTACAAGGAAACCAAAATAGCGCTAAAGCAGTCTTTCAAGCGGGAGTGGAGAAGGCAGAATGGAGATTACAGACCAGAGAGGGACAGCATAAACAAACTCAACAGGAAAGAACAAACATCAATTTTTAGACTTCGGACTGGACACTGTGGTCTTCGAGCACACCTGTACAGGATAGGCATAAAAGAATCTGCTGCCTGTGATTGTGGAGCAGAAAGACAGACCCTTGAGCATATACTACAGTACTGCCCTAACCTCTCTCAGCAAAGACTGTGGATCTGGCCCAGGGGATCCACATTGCGAGAGAAGCTATGGGGGACCGGTGGCGACCTTAAACGCACAATCCTTTTTTGACCCAGACGGGACTCATTGTTTAGCATGACTGATGTCGAACGCAGAAGAAGAAGAGTCTAAGCACGTTATCTGTTTATTTACAAATACTTAATTACGTCGGAGCCTGGGTTCTCAAACTTGAAGTTTGCAAACTGATTTGTTCAAAAAACTGAAACCTTTTCCCCCATAAGAATTAATTCTTAATTAACAGATTAATTTGATTTTCAATTCCAAATAAGTGTTTATATATTGTAACCTTTATAACAGTATTTCATACATACAGCTAAATAAAAAATAGAAAATTGATACACTTTTTTGGGGGGGGGGGGGGGGGGTTTTAAATAAAAATAATGAATACATTAGTTTTAAAAAAACAATATAAATATAATCTCTTGTTTACCTAAATGAATGAGAGTTATAATAAAGAAAAAAATTAGAGTTGACCTAGTAGGTTTTTTTGACACTCCTTCAAAGCGCGAACCTTGGTGGACACAATCTGTTGTAACTTTACATAACATAGCTACTGACGTAATCCATTGTTTATGTAAGTTCGCATAATAATAACATTCTTTCATATTAAAGATTGTTTGAGATTAGGGTTAGATTTGGGGCTAACCCAAATCCCTAATTTGAATAAATATTAAATTTTACAGAACATCATTTTGTGAACATACACAAAGGAAGGATTGTCTCCTTTATGGTCGCAATAAACAAACCGTAGATTGCGTTCCCCCTAGGGTCGCATTCGAGGAAATGCCGGTTTTCTCCTCCTGCTGAACGTGCTAAGTTCTTCAGCAGCAAGCCTATTAGTATGATCCTCCACTAACTTCTCCATATCAGCACTGTCAATTTTCAGGCTTGTACCCCTGCCAACGGTGTAATGCTGACCACATTACCCACTGAGTGCCGATTGGTCTGTAAAAATATGGGTGCTCTTCCCATATACCCGATGCGCCTAAAGGCGTGGAAAGGGATCTTTACTTTACTTACTTTACTTACCCCTGCCAAGTATTGGCAGCCCTGGTTGCAAGGGTGGAAGTTTCCCTCCACCGCAATCGATTTAAAAATACTCAAAATAGTATTGTAATTGTGAGGACCATCGTCACAGCACTCTGGTCAGATCCACAGGGGCTTTGATCTCCTCCTAAATAGCTCCATAAGAGTAAAACGACAGATCACACACGTTCTCTGTTGATTAACTCCAGGTTGCATCCCCTATTTCCACCAACCTGGTCAAGGATATTAAGTCCTGCTTGTTATCTTGATCTTCTTTGTGATATGCAGCACACATTGCATTAATGATGTCATTCCTGTCCAGTTCCGGGCTAGTTGTGGGAAACACCCTTTTTTGTCAGATAATCTGCATGCTCATTGTTTTGAACCCTTGTTTGACATGGCACAAAGATAAAGGTAGGATGAGTTATTTGTGATGCATTTAATGAAAATCCATTCATGTTTGATTAAGCCAGCCTAGATTTTTTTGAGCATATTCATTGAATTGCTCAGTATGCGCTCATGTGTGAATTCTTGAGTACCCAGCCCTATCACTGCCCTTGTTGCAGCCATGGTCTCCATTGTGAACCTGCTGGTTGTAACAGCAAAGGCACCATTCATCTTTTTAATGGTTTTTCCCTTTGCTCTCACAGTGAACCTTACACTTCGCTTGCACTGAGTAACCGATACATCTGTGTAAACCACAACATTATTGACATCTTAAGTTCTCGTCAATCAGAATTTTGACCAAAGTGTTCAGTTTGCCAGGAATCTATTTTCTGCAGCTTCTGTCAAGGCGTGATATGGACCGAGATGCTAATATTTGAAGCAGGTGGCAAATGCTTCCGTTCATTTCCTAGATTAATGTCTGGAAAGAACCAGTCTGCTGTATGGCATCCTCTGCATTACCCGTCCACGATTTGCCTCTTTTAAGTCAGTTTTGGTTTTGGTTGTTCATCAAGGGAAAGTCTAATACCTATTGCATCGACTGGCAGGATGTGTCCCTAGTGAAACCCAAAATAACACACATTGGCTCATCTTCAGTCTTTTCTAGTTTGTTTTTCTGTGTGGTGCTAAATGTCATGATGGCCAATGCTTACTAATTTTAGAGAGGATTAATCCCTGGTATAGCATCACGTACATAGCAGCTATATCTTTTATTGCTGATATAACTTTCTTGGCTTTGGTAATAGTGGGGTCTACATGCTTTTTAAATGATAGGCATCTATCAAATTGTATAACTGGGTACTTCATAGTCAGACCTCTCTAGGTCCTTGCCGCAGCCTTCTGCCATCAATGTTGATATCTTCACAATGTGGTTATTCAAGGAGAACCAGGTGACTTTCACTTTGGATGGATTAACTCTTGCCTCTGAGATACTGCATCAGGTTGATATTTGGTCAAATTGCCTTTTGTAGCTAAGAAACTATTGTCAGCTCGATTTTGTCCTGTTGGTATGGGAGGATGTCATCCTCAAATATCTTTGCCATTCAATTGTTCTCTCACTGTCTTGATTGTGAAAATATTGAACAGGACAGGAGACAGGGGAGAGCCTTGAGACAGGTCTGGACCTACTGTCATTGGCTGAGAAGACCAAACACCACACTGGAGCACCACCTTTCTTTGGAACAGTGCAGCAACTATCCATCGAACAAGATATGAGGGAGTGGCAGTGTTGAGTTACATTTATTCTGTTTGTATGTCAGGTATATAAAACACATTTAAAGTCATCTATACAAGATATAAAAATTTACCCTCGTATGGGTTCCGGGGTCCCATTGTGGGGAAAACAAGAATAGACCCACTGCCTCCCCAAAAGCATGTCTTAAGAGTTGACAAATGTGGGAGCTTCCTTTGAAGTCGGAGTGCAACTGCCGGAGAGGCAAGGAACCAACAGTCTGTATTCAAGAGAATGAGATCTGTAAAACTGATGCACACGCAACACTCAGGTTCTGGAGCAGGACTGCAGTTCAGTAGTGGACGAGCAACCAGAACTTTCCGCCAGAGTGTACAGCTGGTGAACGCGAAGAAGAAGAAGAAGAAGAAGAAGTTATTCTTTTATGTCTTAGATACTGTTTTTATAACCTTGATATAATGTAAATGATTTTCAGACCCCATACTGTGTTGACTTTTAAACTTGAATTTTGACGTTAATAATGCCCATCTGTAAACTCTAGTTTTGCTTGTTGCATCTATCATTAGTAACTTTGTTTGACAAAGATTTTCAGTAAATATAACAAATTCCTTCCCCTAAAAGATATTGTAGTTGTTCCGACTTATTACCAAAGCAGGTCTTCACACTCAGTGATACTGTACTTTTGTTTAGCAGGTATAAGGTTCTGAGACATGTATAACACAGATACAATAATTTCTGAAAATGTGTGTGCTGACATACTTGCTATCATGTCCACTGGCAAGCATTGGCAAAAAAGAAACACTTACTTAAATCATGTTGTCTTAAAACTGATTATGTCGCACAAACAAAAAGAATTAACTATTTCAAATGTGATCTTGAGTTTCATTCCAGTCTGCTAATTTTTCAATAATTCCTAGTTTTTGTGGGAACAAATTGAGTTATGGAAACAGTGAACTGAATCCAAGAACTCTAAATATTTTTCTTATCCTAATGAACTGTTGGAAAATAAGGTGTGTGAAAATAAACTTACAGTTAAAATTAAATCACTTTTAGATTTTCTGGTAAAGGAGTTCAGTCTCTGTTTTTCCTGCTGTTTTTCCTGATCTATCATTTGATGACTGATCTTAGAAGTTGACAGTCTGTTAAAAAAATGTTTTTTCAAATAGCAGCATTTGAGCTGAAGTGTAATTCAAAGACAGAAGATGATTTTTGTTTAGGTGCAGTATCTTGCAATGTACCCTCATGTTGCCACATTAGCTATTAATATTCTTTTCCTATTTTTCTCCACTTGTTTACATTGACCTAATGATTGTATTAATATTATTCTCAGCTTTATTTACATTTTATTGATTACTTACCTCACATATTTTGTAGATTCTAATAAATAAATTAAAAACCATTTAATGATCTATTTATACATATGCCCGGCTCTCTAGTGTAGTTGGCTAAACCAGACTGCGCGGTGACCGGGTGACGAACTTCTTGTGGTCCGGGTTCAAGCCCAGGGGTAGGCAGAAAAGCCACATTTCTCCCAGATTTACGGTATTTATCATGGAATCAAGGCCGAAGGGTTGCGATATCCATAATACCGAGCCTAAGGGTTAACAACTCATGGCTTCTGGATACTTAAAAAAACTGATATATATATATATTATGCCCCCCTCCCCTGAATTTAACACAACAAGACACAGTGCACAGTAAAAAGAAGTAGAATAAGGATGTTTGCATACCTTGAAGGATATTTAGATGACTGTGAAGCAAATCTGAATACATGATAGACTAAATGCAAAGAATAGTTTATTCAGTGAAACCTTTTCAAGTTAATTTTTAGCAGACAATTTGAAAGTTCAAAATAAACTGAATTGCAGAATTATTTGAAGTCAGAGACATTATTGATAAGATAATTGTTTAATCTTGATAGATTTGATGCTATGGCAATTGCACGACCACCTGGTATGGACTTTGATCATAACTGGCCAGAGAGTACAGAATGCCTGACACTAGACTTTGGTCCTTTCGAAACTGTACATATGTGGAAACCTATGCCTGAGTGTGATGAGTTTGTTGGAGCCAGGTTAGTGTTATTTTTGTTGTGTTTTTGACAGTATTTTCAGAATCATTCTAAGATAAGATCTGCTTGTTACTCTCTGGTGCCAACATGGTCAAATACCATGCGACCACCGACTTGACATGTCCCCTGTGCAGAGCTAAGCAGACACTTGAGCACGTATTGTCCACCTGCAAAAAGCCCTAGGTCAGGGACGATTTACATGGCACCACAACAAAGTCCTGAAAGAGCTAACGGACATTGTGGACCAAGCCTGGATGAGGGCCAACGTGAGAGCCAGTCCTAATGTCCCTCTCAGAGGTCATCTCGGTTATGGGACAGTAAAGTATGATGATGATAAATCAACAGGTCTGTATGTAGTGACCAATAACTGAGCTCAGGACCAGTGCTGAAACACAGAATGATCTGCGTGATGTGAACTATGCTTAGTTGGTTTCAGTGGCTTGGACTTCACGAAGTACAGCAGCAGCGAGTCAGCACTGAACCTTGGGCTGGACAAAACGACTGCGTGAGGGGAGATCGAGAGATTCGCCTGGACACCAGTGTGACAAGGACGTCATTAGACCAGACTGTTAAATTGTAGTATTTCACTGACAAATTGTAATGACCGATAGAAATGTGGCATGTGTTAGATTTTAGCTGTGATTCATACAGTCGGGTGTACGACTACGTGTGTTAGTACATTACGGTGTAGATAGAAATTGTTCCAATTAGATCTCTTAGAGAAGATAGATTCACAAGAGCAGTTAGGCTCCCTTTTTCAAAAGTGATATCTCGTTACGGGAAACAGGGTCGTGCATTGTTTGTGGTGATAGCATCTCCCAACACACCTTCAGCCTACACGCGGCGTGTGGCGCAGAATCCTTAGCATCAGAAGACAGCGGCTTCAGACAACGCTGTACGGAAGTAGTAGTTGTGAGCTCAGAGCTTATTCAATGAAACATGTAAAGTCTTGTCTAGCGATTGTAGATAGCATTTCCGATATGGAGAGCTACTGCTCCTGAGGCTAACTGTGTGAGTTTGTACTTTTTGATGTTAAAGATTGTGTATGTGTGTGTGCTCCACGGGTGTTCAGGTTTTTTTTTTTAAAGCAGATTTATCTGTCACTGGCCTGCAACGCAGCCACAGATTAACACCTTAGACCAGCAGGCCTTTGACATTCCCCTCATGCACTTCCTCAAGGCTGCATACGCTTCATCGCATTTTGACTGTGTGAGGGAATGGTAACTGGCGGTCAACCTGCCTGGTTTTGAGAAATAATCCAATTCAATCTGAAAGATTGGCCTGAGACCAGACATGGTTTTGCACTCTGCGGAAAAACGCCAGCTCATCCTGATAGAGCTCTCATTTGGTTGCGGATTGTGCTTTCAGTGCTCTGTCGCTCGGTGTTTGTTGTGGTTTCCTCTTGTATGGCTGTTTTCATAACTGGCTGGCCTTGTGCTGCACTCCGGATCTTTGGATTGGCTGCTCCGCCATCGATTTTGGGTGGGTTTGATCTGACTTTTGGAGCACACTTCCTTGGTCTGAAAACATTTATAGGGTGGCCCATACAGTAACCTGGTTGCTGAAAGCAAAATAGACTAAAAGCCATTTTCCCACACAGTAACAGCCCCACCGCCCCATACTTAAAAAAAAAGTGTTGTCATATTCTGCCATTCTACACAGCACAGACACAAACAGTACCAAAGCTGATATACAGGCATAGTGAGGATTGACAAAAGCCGTAAAGCCAAAATATTGTAAACTTAGTGACATATGACAAAGCCAGATATCAACCTTCCAGCGCTAAAGGGTAATGTTAGCATGCAGTTTCTTTAAATGTTTGGTTTTTGCTTTGCAATATAGTTAGTTGCATGAAACATTTGGTTTTCACTTTTCATTATAGTTTTTATAAGTTGAGCTATACATTTGCAAGTCAACCCTAAAAATATTTGTTTACACCCGTCCTTTTACACTGATTCTTCCAGGAGTTTTACTGAAACTAAAACTTACTGTTTTATATCTTTACAGGCGAAGCAAACATACCATAGTGGCATACAAGGAAGCTTTGTATGTGTTTGGAGGTGACAATGGGTATGTTTTTGTACAAAAGTTTGTGTCTAGAACAGTGTTTCCCAAACTTGTCTTAGTCGTGGCACCATTTTTCAATTAACATTTTTCCACGGCACCCTAACCTAAGTAAAAGCATGACTATTCGTAAGTAAGAAATAAAAACAAATAACACTTGTATATCTTCGTTAATTGTTTTCTTTATTAACATTAAATTAACAATTAATGTGATAGATGAGCCTGGGAATCACTGCTCATTTTCTCAAATCGTGGAATCAAACTGGACATGACCACCCTCATTTCCTTTTCCACGTTGATTTTTGCTATATGCTTGCTATTATTACAGCGAAAACCCAGCTTCGTACAAATACGATGTCAAAAATGGAATTAAAATCCGCGGAGCCCTATCACTTAGAAGGGGATTTTCATCTTTTATTGAAATACAAAATTCTGTCAATTCCATGCTGCCAAATTTTGCTTTCAAACTGTTATCACAAGATAACTCTATATGATTCTCTTCTTCTGAGGAAGTAAATTCAGACGGAGCACTAGTGTTAAATGGATCTTGAATCCGTGCAAACTTATCGAAATTTTCATTTTGAAAATATTTCTCAAACCAGATAATTAGTTGTGATAAGTGCTCGCCAAGCATGGTTTTTATATCTCAAGAAAGATCAAGTTCATTTGTCATCAAAAATTGCTGTTAATATTGGAAAACAATCTTTGCCTGCATCTTCAGTGAATTTGCTTTTCCATTGAGTTTAAAAAAAATAAAGCTGATACAGTAAAAACCTTACTTAATGAGCATAATTCGTTCCTGAATCATACTCGTAAAGCGAACACTTGTTATGCCAAACAATTTTTCTCATATAAATTAATGTAAAATACGATAATGTCTTCCAATGTCGAAAAAATACTCACAAAATGTTATGTATAATGTTTATTCAAAGAAAATTATATGCATATTGTTAAGGAGAGTGAATCATCTTCATCTTTTATACAACTGCGGAACTGACCCACCTGGAATGCAAATTCGGTTTGCAGAAAACAAAAAAAATCTAAATAATTATGATACATACCTAATTATTTTTTTACTAGAAAGATGTCCAGAGACATTTGTTTTTGCAGACACTTCAAAATTTGACAAAAATGCTACACAGCATTGTCATTAAATAAATTTGCAGTGCCCATAGCAACTTCCTTATTAGGGCGATGCTTCTCAATGTAAGATGCAACAGTTTCCCATGCTTTCAGCATTTCTCTTATTTTGCCAGATTGTTGCTTTTCTGTTACCTCCTCCTCTGACAAACTTTCCTTCCAAAACGTCTTGCTATGAAACACAATGCAGCTCCATAAGCTCTTCGGTGGTCAGCACTTGGCTGTGCTCTTCCACAAGCTCTTCGATATCACTGTTATCCACCTTCAATCCCATGATAGTGGCCAAAGACACAATCTTGTTGACTACAGGTTCCACAGGTACTGTTTCGAACCCCTCAAAGTCACATTCGACAATGCTCTCTGGCCAAAGCTTCTTCCAAGCAGAAGTTAGGGTTCTCTTGGTAACCCCTTTCCACACCTTGTCGTTCATCTTGAGGCAGGCGACGATGTGGAAGTGATTTTTCCAAAACTCTGAGAGTGAGGTTGGTCCCTTCAGTCACCTAAAAACAATGCTCAAAGAGTGCTTTATTGTAGAGCTTCTTAAAGTTAGAAATAACTTGCTGGTCCATGGGCTGGATTAACGGAGTGGTGTTGGAAGGCAGAAACTGGATCTTGATGAACTTAAATTCTTCAGGGAGGTCATCTTGTAGGCCTGGAGGATGGGCAGGAACGTTATCCATAACAAGCAAGACATGAAGTGGCAGATTTATCTCAAGCAAATATTTTTTCAGAGAAGGACCAAACACTTCCTTGATCCACTCAGTAAAAAGGTCACGTGTCACCCAAGCCTTCCTGTTGGACCTCCACATCATATTTAGCCTGCTCTTCTGGAATTTGCATTTATTGAAGGCTCAGTCAGGGTCAGCAAAATGGCGTTATGCAATAAGATATAAGCTTCTGCTACTAGCTCTTCTGGCTGTCTCGACCGTAGACATATTGTTCTGTGGAGGAGTTTCTCTTGTGTAATCTTTTCATCTTGTTTCTTTTCTGCCTTGTGCTGTGCCTCCTTCTCTTGTTTTTGTGTTGGATTTGTATGGTTTGGTGCCACAAGGCATTCTCTTTAGCTTGGTAAACCATTTGATTCGCTGTCTTTGTATGTAATTTAGAATCCATATTGTACTAACTTTTTCCTCTTATAACATCATTCCTGATTTGATCTCTTCTGGTCACTCATCCAGCTCTTAAGTGATAACTAATTTTTCCATTACATAATTGTGAAATATTAGAATAAGTAAAAAAAAGTTCCCTTTTCACGCCTTTTGGCGCATCGGGCATATGGGCAGAGCGTCCCATATTTTTACAGACCATCAGCACTCTGTGGGTAATGTGGTCAGCATTACGCCGGCTGTCTTTACTTTCCCAGGACAGCCCATCCTGGTACCCATTTTAGGCTGGGTCGACCTACGACGTCCCATACCACGACAAAAAATCCACGCAGCCTGCAGTGGGTTTCGATCGCGGTATGCTGGCTTACGAGTCGGACTCGCAACGCCTTAGCCACGGACGCCACCGAAATATTAGAATAGCCAGATAAAATCTATATTTACAAAATCTTCTATGAAGGAAGAGGGAGTAGATATTTTGTAAAAAAATTTTTAATTTTTTTAATTACAATGCAGGTTACAGATTATTTATTGTTTAGACATTTATGTTTCAGAACAAACCTCTCAAGATTTTCATCCTAACATTTAAATAAATTCCGTAGGTTGGTTTAATAAATACTTGACAGTATCCTAATTATTGTTAAGAAACTTTTTTATGAGCTTGTTAGAAATAAATTAAAAAGACTGTCTTCACAATGGGTAATGTTATCAACATAGTGCTTGCCATCAATACTTCCCATGGCATTTGCTAGTTCCATTTTAGGCTTTCCTAACTTTGGAGCCTAGGCGAATTATGAAACATCGGCCTGAGTGCAGACTCAAATGAAAGACCTTCAAGCTAGCAGGCAGGCTTCCAGTCATTGTGCCACAGTGTGCTCCCTTGTTAGGTATTTTGAGGATAAAGATGTAATATACTGTTCACTAATATTTACACTCTTTTTTTTTCTCTTCATCAGTAAAAATATGCTAAATGATCTTCTACGCTTTGATGTAAAAGATAAGTCCTGGGGTAGGGCCTTCACCACAGGCAAACCACCTGCACCCAGGTATCATCACTCAGCTGTGGTTCATGAGAGCAGCATGTTTGTGTTTGGTGAGTACAGTAACCTGACATACAGGGTGAAATTATTGTGTTTCTGTGTAATATAGGGAGCCTTGAAATCTAACAAATGTAGTGATAACACCATATACCTAGTGTGCCTGATAATAGGAAAATGATTTATCGCTTTAACTATACCTTTGCAACACACACAAAAAAGTTGATGGGTTAAAGTCCAGAGCATTGACTGACTGACTGACTGACTTTCTACCCCACCAGGACATCACACAAGCGATAAACATCCGATGACACAAAGTGCCACCATGTGGGTGAGGATCACCATGGAGAGGTCCCAGAAACCGCATTCAGCCTTTAGGCTATATTTATGGCCAGGCTATATTGCGGCCCCTGGCAAAAGCCAGAGTAGGGCTTCAAATAACGAAAAATTTCGTCCTAAAAAGGACGCGAAGTATTAGTAGTATAAAGAGAGAGAGAGAGGATGGACTTCATCGCACTGGCTTTTATCCCATATGGCTGGGCATGTCTTTGCAGAATGGCTAGCTGCCTAACAAGAGCATCACACAGAGCACAAACTCTGTAGCTTTTGCAGAACCCTAGGAATATCCATAAAAACTGCACTTGGGAACTGAACAGCGCAACATTGAAACAGATCCACGAACTGAACAGTGCAACATTGAAACAGATCCACGAACTGAACAGCGCAACATTGAAACAGATCCACGAACTGAACAGCGCAGCATTGAAACAGATCCACGAACTGAACAGCGCAACATTGACACAGATCCACGAACTGAACAGCGCAGCATTGAAACAGATCCACGAACTGAACAGCGCAACATTGACACAGATCCACGAACTGAACAGCGCAACATTGAAACAGATCCACAAACTGAACAGCGCAGCATTGAAACAGATCCACGAACTGAACAGCGCAACATTGAAACAGATCCACGAACTGAACAGTGCAACATTGAAACAGATCCACGAACTGAACAGTGCAACATTGAAACAGATCCACTACCTTCAGAGAGTGAGGCAGATGGCCTGACCACTTCATCACAGAGCCTCCCATGAGACTGTTGACATTTAATCTACATGTTCTAGACATGGTCTCATCTGCTGTGTACCTTGCTTGTTGTCAGGTGCAGATGCATTTTTGCCCTGCTGGGAGCACTTTTCTACTGTATAGTTCCTCTCAACTGAAACTGAAAATATCTAATCACTTAAAGATAAATCAAATTTGACCAGGCTTGTGTTAATCTGCAAGAGGCAGTCAGATATTCAGATGATCAACAGGACCTGTCCCTGGGGGAAGAAATAGCCAAGGATCTTGCCACCAACAGAAAAGAACAGCCTGTCTTCTGCAGACACTATACTCAATTTCAGACCACCTACCACTTTTAGTATGCCTCTACTTCCAGAGAAGATTGTGGAAAGAATACTTAATAATTGAAAAGGGAAAACTAACTGTAACTGCAACTTAAAAAAAGATAGAAGTAAGAACTGATTTAGAAGTAAAGTAGCATAACTGCAATAACCATCCTAGAAATGGGCACAAAGTGACTGTCTGAAACGTACAGACACTGACATAGACAGACAAAATAACTTGAACTTTTTGGAAAAAATACCAAATAAATCAATCTGTAATTATGTTTCAATAACAAAATCCTTAACAAATATAGGTTAAAACTTCCTTCCATTAGATGTAATTATGTTCATAGTCCATGGCCATCTCTTATTATTTAGTTGCATGACTGGATGGTGGGGTCCCAGGAACAATTGTTGAAAATGCTATCTGTATCATTGATCTCTGAACTTCTCCCATGAATGGGAAGGATAGTTTATGGATGTCTCGAGAATATCGTAGCATGAAATTATTAGATAGGGCAAGTTACCTAACCTTCAACCTCATCCTGTTAAGCAATTAGGTGACTCCCACCAATCTTTTATAATTATTAAATAATTGTTTTAGTTAATCTAATTTGAACAGACACTTTTAATTATGAACAATATTTAACAAACAGCACAGCAGTAATTATTTAATCTTGGCTGTGTTGAATGAATTTCCATAAAACATGAAAATTGATTGGTTTTTGTAGTTTTAATAGCACACCATGGTGTAGCAGATAGGAAGGTCGTGGGTTCGGATTTTGGCGGAACCGGATTTTTTGGGGTCAGAAATGACCTTGGCTTCCAGGTTGACCCAGCCTTGAATAGCTACCAGGTACAGTCCTGGGAGTCGGCTCTGTGGCTGAGTCGATGCGAACGCTTCGTAATGCAGGGATGCCGGGTTCGATCCCAGCTGCGTGATGCGCCTTGCATTGGTTTGGACAGTGGTATCAAGAAAGCCGACCGTCCAGAAAGCAATGGCAAACTACTGGACGTACATTTGCCTAGAAAAACCACACAACAGCCAGGGGCTGTTGAGGTTGGTTCTGCAACGTTCTGTAAAAGATACGCAACTAACCCAACAGTCCTGGGAATAAAAGATGGGTAGCGTGATGATGACCACATCACCCAGGAGTTCGATTGGTCTGTAAAATATAGGTCTAGCCCTATGTGCACAGTATGGAGTGGAAAAAGTCCTTCACTTAAATATACTGTTGCAGAGTAAATATTTTTCTTAGAGAATGACCTATGAGTGATGTTATTCTGAGATGATGCTCTTATATCAGAAAGTTCTGTGAAAAATGATGAACATTCCTTTTATCTGATGTATAATCAAATCAGATGAAGACCGTCGCATATTAAATGAGTCATGTGACAAAAATGTTACTGAGAATAATTCTGATTCACTAGGATGTGTACTATCACCTGATTTTTTTTCATTATAAAATGAATATATAATGAGATTTATCTTGAATATTTCGGGAATAGCAGTTGTTGATCAAAACATAAACAACCTATGCTATGTTGATAACACTGTCTTGATAGGGAAAAGTCAGAAAGAACTACAGGAATTAATAAAAAAGGTGGTGATAGAAAATGATAAAATGGGCCTCAGTTTGAGTAATGGGAAGACATAAGTAATGGTGATTTCCAAGAAGAGAATACTGCCTAAATGTGTAATAAAAGTCAAAGGCATTATTTTAGTACAAGCACAGAAGTTTAAGTATCTAGACACATGGATAACATTTGATGGAAGATATACCACAGAGATAACAGACTACTTAGGACAGGCCAAAATTGCATTTGATAAAATGAACATTTGTGTGTGCAGTAAATCCATGTCATTGGAGGTCAGGAAAAGAATTCTTGCACGCTATGTAGAGCCAGTTTTAACATACGGCTGTGAACCCTGGACAATTAGTAAACAAACCTAACAATATTTTGAGATCTCAGAGATGTGGTTTACATACGAAGACAGCAAGTGAAATGGTTTGCCCACTTAGAGAGAATGCCTTGTGACACCATACCATACAAAGCATATAAAATTTGTGTTACCACATTGTGTTCCAATTAATATAATTATTTACTAAATTTTCAGTTTAGTAAATATGATGGAAAAACTTGGCACAAAATGCTAGCTGTCATGGTCATCCTAATATTCATTAGTAAATAGCATTTTATTGAATGTAATTTGATAAATATGATATCATGCAATACTCAGTGATAAGAATGAACATATTTAGGTGGCTACACTGGTGACATTCATTCCAACTGCAACTTGACAAACAAGAATGATCTGTTTGAGTATAAGTTCAACACTGGTCAGTGGCTTGAATGGAAATGTGACTCCAGGTGTGTAGCAATTCATTGTTGAATATCATTTTGATCAAACTCTGTTTTTCTTGTCTTGTTTTTGAAAATAAAAGTGAAGTACAGATTTGCTGATTATATTCGTACCGTGGGCTATGGTAAGGAGCCGCCGTGGTGTAGCGACTAGACACTCATTTGTGAATCAGAAGGTCGTAGGCTCAAAACTGAATAGAGACGGATCTTATATAACCTTGGCTCGCAGGTCAACCCAGCCTTAAATGGGTGCCAGGTAAATTCCTTGGAAGTAAAAGCAACTGGTGTAATGTTGATCACATCATTCACTGAGTGGCACTTGGTCTAAAATGATAGGTCTAGCCCTATATGCCCAGTACACCTTGTGGCGTAAAAAAAAAAAGCTTTACATGGGCTATAGTCAGAAGTCACACTAACAAAATCATGAGTTAGTCAAGTGCTGTACCCACTATAAAAGTTTACTGCATCAAACACTTTCTATCTCTCACTGTCATGGTACACTAGGACGGACTCTCATTCATCCATTTCTTGATGTCATCTTTCACTTTTTACTATTGACTGGCTCATACCTCCCTGCATTTGACTCCTCCCAGCATTTCTTTGTCATGTTTAAAAACAAAGTATGTTATGTCTGTTAACTCTTTGAGTCCCAGGGGGTTTAGCATCACAGGCCCAAGGGGTAGTGAAGGGAGACATAAAATCGGCGCATCATACGTTCATTGGGCTTCTAGGTAAGAACCTATGAACGTATGATTCGCTCTTTGGGACTCAAAGAGTTAATGTTGCCAAAATGTTAAACTCTGCGTTTGCTTTTGTTTCCATGAAAGGCAACTCATTCTTTGTATCCACATTTTTGTGGACTTTTATTAAGTACCATAAAATTTAAAAGAACATTGATTTCTGCACATCGATGCAATTTTTTTTAAAAATGAGGTTGATTTTTCAAAGTAAAAAAAGAGTCGGCACACACCCTTATCTTATTCTAGACCTTATTCTCATTTTGTATATTGACTGAATCTAAAGCATTTTCATGCATTGATCAGGTGGTAATAACTCCATTGTATTCTAATGTGCTGTGTAGTTGTTACCTTTGTTTTTTTCCAGTCAGCAGCTTTTTCTGTTGTACATAAGTAGTGTAAAGAGCTCTGTCCTGTTCAGTTTCCCTCTGCAAGCAGGGCTTTTAGCGGCCCTTGAAACCTAGAAAATCCCTGAAGCAGTAACGTGGCTTTCAAGATCTTTGTTTTAAAAAGGGATAAAAGTCCTTGAAATTTGCGGGCAAGAAATGGACACCTATGTTAGATAGTCATCTGTTAGACAGCCATCGCCGCATCGCTGAAGCAGCTCACCACCTCCTCCAAACCATGGTTCCATTTCTTACATCAGACAAAGTGAAAGACGTTTGTCGTACATGGGAATTTGAGCTGCAGTTGTGGGTGGGAGCATTTTGGATGCTGGGATGAAAGGAAACTAAAGATCTGACGGACTAGCCGTTTCTACAGTAGTTAGTGGAGGAAGAAGTATAGATGGGGCAGACATACTGAATGTTCTGCAAGCCAGAGATGTTGAGACAGAGGAATCAAGAGACGATAAACAGCCTGTTGGAAAAGGGTTTTAATGAAGACAAGATTACAAAGACCGGTTGTGAGACCAGGAAAGAAGATATGCCAGTCAACTCCTGCCGGTCACAGTTCGCATGGAGAGGAGACATTTTGATGGCTGCTGAGTCGGAGGATATAGCATGAATAGGCCTGGCTAATGTGCTAGGATCCAGAAAACAAGTAACAAGTAATCTTTTATGCTCCACTACAGATGTCTTTGATGTCAAATTGTTTTCTTTTACTGATGCTAACTTATGTGAATTTGGTGTTGTGTCTGATGGCTAGAAAAGACTGGTTGAATTTGGTTTTAAATATAGTAAAAGCTGCAATGATATATCTGATATAGATAAGATAAGTAACCTGCCGACGTGCAACAGTGACAGGCTACACAGAGCACATGTGGATTAGTCCAGAAGGCAGTAATATTCTTAAAAATTATTAACAGTTTTTTTCATTACCTTTATCTGAAAGGGATGATCTTCGAGATCCTCTTCCTGCTAAAGGGAATAGTCGCTTGATTGGCAAAAATCAGCGCTTACCTGTTGCTCGTGCCGCCCATGGAGCAGCAGTATATGATGGGAAACTTTGGATATTTGCAGGATATGACGGCAATGCTCGATTGAATGATATGTGGACCATTTCTCTGCTGTGTGATACTAAAGGATGGGAGGAGGTGAGAAGAACTAACTAAAACATTTGTCATTTTCTTAACTGTATACGCTTTATCTATTTGTGAATAAAAGAAGTAAAGGACCCTGTTCCACGCCTTTAGGCATATAGGGCTAGACCTATATTTTATAGACCAATGGCACAAGATGGGTGATGTGGTCAGTATCACGCCGGCCGCCTCAACTTCCCAGGACTGCACCCGGTTCCCACTCAAGGCTGGGTCAACCTGGCAGCCAAGGTCATTTTTTAAGAAAAGTCCGGCTCCACCAGGGAGCGAACCCACGACCTTCCGATCTATGGCGTGCGTCTAGCCGCTCTGCCACGGTGACTCCCTTTGTGAATAAACGCTGATAGAAATGGAGGTCCTGAAGCTGTTACAGATGCCCATGGAATGAGTTGGTATCTGTTGGAATTAGCTGCAGTACTTTTCTTGTAATGTTTGAAAGTGTTGTACGCTCACAGAAGGGGCTAATTATGTAATTCCCGGGCATTTATACTGCTCTTTTATGTCTATATTAACCTCAGTGTTGACATCAACCATCACTCAGACAGAATTCTTAGATTGACAGTCATGAAAAAGAAAACAAACAGTGTTATGTGTCTTGGAGAGGTAGCCAGACGAAAAAGAAAACAAACAGTGTTATGTGTCTTGGAGAGGTAGCCAGACGAACAAGAAAACAAACAGTGTTGTGTGTCTTGGAGAGGTAGCCAGACGAAAAAGAAAACAAACAGTGTTGTGTGTCTTGGAGAGGTAGCCAGACGAAAAAGAAAACAAACAGTGTTGTGTGTCTTGGAGAGGTAGCCAGACGAAAAAGAAAACAAACAGTGTTATGTGTCTTGGAGAGGTAGCCAGACGAAAAAGAAAACAAACAGTGTTGTGTGTCTTGGAGAGGTAGCCAGACGAAAAAGAAAACAAACAGTGTTATGTGTCTTGGAGAGGTAGCCAGATGAACAAGAACCTGAACCTTGCATTGCTCTTGTCACCCAAAATGTTTTTATAGGAAGTAACAATGAAAAAAAGAGACTGATAGATGTATGACTTTTATTTCAGCAACTATCTCATGTAGCAACATTCTGGTACAGTCAGTTTGGACTTTCATGAGAAACCTCAACAAGTACCTGGCTTATTTAGGATCCTAATCTAAGTAGAATATTATTTTTATCTATGATCAATGGAAAATAGGAACGTGTGAAAACCGAAAGAATCAGAAATGTGCAGATATAGCAGCCTAGGTTTAAATCACAACGTAGTGTGCCAGTTGCCCTTTTAATGGTTAAAACAGAAGAGCTATTATAAGAGAAAGTCATGTGTAACATTCACGATTGTGAAGCTTCAAGAAATGTTGCATTTGTTTCTAGGTACATCAGAGTGGTGACATACCTCCAACCTGCTGTAATTTTGCTCTGGCTGTTGCAAGAGACAGCATGTATGTGTTTTCTGGGCAGAGCGGTGCAAAAATTACAAACAACTTGTTTCAGTTCAACTTTGTTGAAAAACAGTAAGTTTTTTATAGTCTTTGCATCTGTTAAATATTGAAATAAAAATTATGAATAATTTTCTGGAGTTTCTATTTCTTCTTATTTTGTCAATATCTACTTATGTCACTAGGTGTCACAGCTCATAGAATATCAGCAGCCGAGCCAGGGCGCGCTTGGTCGCTTGATATGCTGTGATGTTATGCAGTCTCAAGGTGTCAGTGAATCCTTCAGTCCATCTTCTTCTCAGTCTTCCCTTGCCTCTTAGTATTTAAATTTTCAGGTTGTACGCTCTTGCTGCTGGCATCATTGGTTTCATTCTCATTAGATAGCCACACTATTTAATTCTTTGTTTCTCAGAAAATTTGATGATGGGTGTTATTCTAACAGTTCTTGTGATCACGTCATTTCTCACTTAATCTCTTCTGGTTTTATTCACAGCCTTTCTCAAACATCTCATCTCACAGGTGGTTAGTTTTCTCTCATGTTCTTTTGTCAATGTCCAAGTCTGACACTGGTAACCTTAAGTCGGTATAAATACTGCATTTATAATTTGTCTTTTTGTCTGTATTGGGATAGCAGGGTGTTTTAAAACTGGAGCAAATTGGTTCGTGACCTTGTTGGATTATTGTTTCTATCTCTGTCTTTTTTTTTAGCATTGTATGTAAAGATGCTTCCCAACTATTTAATTTCTTGTACTTGTTTCAGACTTTGATCTTTGCTCTTTATGTCGATGGTTTGTTGCTGTCTACTAATTCTCATGACTTCTGTTTTTTTTAAATATTGATCTTCATGTGATGTTGAAGGTCACTGTCGTATAGTTGGTCTATGTTGTCTTGCAGCTGTTTACTCTCACTGTGGAATATATATTGTTTAAAAAAAAAAAGAAACGCATAGTCATCCGATGGCGTGTTTTTATTAGTTTGTAAATAAAATATTGTACTTGGATATGTGAAAAGCAGACTCAAATGTTGTTTACCATGTCCAGTGGACATGTGAGCATGAATTACGTGGGTTTTTGTAATCGTTACAACACAGTGGTCAGTTGTGATTAAGACCATATTTGTGAGCATAGCTCAGGATGGGCGCATGAGAAAGCAACACAATTTGTGGTGAACACTATTCACTGCCCACACAATTGTAACCCGATAAAAGGATAACGCTACACCAAAACCATCAATTCATTTTCAAGCAGTCACGAATGGTGCCTCTATTGATAAATTTAAGGAATATTGCTATTGGTCGATTGCAGGCAGGAGAAAGTCAAAGTCAGGTTGCCTCAGAGTACGTGCATCAGAGTACCATCAGTTGACTTTGGCACTGGTTCCATGTTACTGGTTTAGTTAAAGATTAACATCGGAGTGGACGACCTAGAGTGATAACAGCAGCGGAGAATCACTTTATTCGGCTTCGTCACCTTAGAGACAGGTTTGCAACAGCTTCCTTAACTACACAGGCATTGCCTCCAGGACGTCATGTGTCTGGTCAAACTGTTCTGAACATACTGCATGATGTTGGACTTTAGGCTCGACGACACACCGAGGACCTATCCTTATGCGTCGCAACCACCAAAATCGTCTTCTTTTGGGCCAACCAACATCGTCCCTGGGCAAGTGACAATCACTGGAGACGTGTCTGGTTCAGTGATGAATCTTTCTTTTTGTTGCAGTGTCATGATAGACAGCGTAGGGTCTACCATAGACTAAATGAAGGTTTAGCTCAAAATTGTGTTGATGAAGCTCTGCTGCACGGTGGTTAAGGTGTAATGGTATGGGGAATGATCAGTTACAATGAAAGGAGTCAATTGGTGCACATAGAAGGAAGCTAAAATGTGCAACAGTACGTCCATGACATTCTTTGACCACATGTCCTTCCATTTTGGGATGCCAACAGATATCTTTTTCAACAGGACAACTCCAGACCCCATTCTGCACAGCTGGCCAGGCAGTTTCTGGCTGCCAATAACATTCAAACCCTTCCTTCGTGCAAATGGTGGTCTGTGTCTGCAGCTACTCTAACATATGACTTCGCCTGCAGCACCTTGTGCCTACCTGCAGCAGTCGGCAAACCAAGGATGTATCATATCACCACTGGGGTGTCTCTGGTACAACCCAGAATGACCCGCATAGCCGGTTCTGTATGCGCTCTAGTTTGTCCATCTGACTCTTTGAGACGGTAAGCAGTCCCAGGCCATAATCCACCACTGACAGGATCAGGTGCTGAAATAGTGTGAAAAGCATTCTCTGCTCTATTTTAATTTTAGCCATAGTCTTAAGTGGACTAAATCCTTTTTGGCATCTCGTCACAACACTCTCCACATGGTTCTTAAAGGACAGGCTCCTGTCAAATGTAATTCCCAGATACTTCAGTTTGCTCTCTCTGTTGATGTTTTTTTCCATCTATCGTGAGACTTGGGACATTAGCTTTAACGATCCTATTGTCTAGAGAACACCACAAAACGGACGCCTTTTCCAAATCAACGACAGCCCTCATTGATGTACACCACTCAGTCACTTTGTCTACTGTCGCTTGCAGCTCCTGGGCTGTTTGTTCCCTCTCTTGCCTATATGCAAGTATATCATCCGCAAAAGTCAGTCCCCTTCCAACTCCTGATGCTTTTAGGCTTGCAATCTTGCTCATATACACGTTAAAGAGCACAGGCGAAATGGCAGATCCCTGTGGCAGTCCTGGGACCAAACTGCATGGTTCTGACTGAGGTCCATGAGCCCAGTCGGAGAACAACCCGATGTGAATACATGACACCTGTAACCCAATTCACCAGCCATGGACTGACCTCCTTCTCCTTCAGTGCAGTCATCAAGGTGTCGTATCTTACTCTGTTATAAGCATCCTCGAGATCCAGTGCTACCGCCATAGTTTCCTGTCTGTTCTGGAACCCTTCATAGACTTCAAAAGCTAAAGGCGAACTTCCTCACTTGTAATTTGGTCTTTGTATGATATGACATAAACAGCTTACAACAGTGTTAATCAGAGTACTGTCATACGCAGTATTCATTGTTGTCATTGGTGAAGAGAAACCATGATATTAATTTTTCAGGACTATCTTTACAGGCAGTCACTAAAGTAGATCTTTCATGTAGTGACATGTGAAAAGATTAATGCCATCATTTGACAATTTAATGTGTTTAAATGGGGCAGAACTTTAAGCATTTGTTTAAAAGTAAATTTTAATAGTTTATTGCTTGAATTTAACAAAATACTGAAGCTCATTTTTTTAAACTATACCTTGTGTAACAAATTTCCTTCTAAAACAATAAACAACTTTCCATGTTATAATTAAAAATGGAGTATATACCTTTTGTTACAGATGGACAAGAATATCCACCGATTTGATTCTCAGGGACACACCGCCACCACCAGAGAAGCGTTATGGACACACCATGGTAGCTTTTGACAGACATCTTTATGTCTTTGGGGGAGCAACAGGACAAACTTTACCTAATGAACTTCATTGGTAAGTTACATGAAATTTGCGTTGATTTTTATAATTATGTAGTTATGTGATGAATGTGTTATATGTGTGTGTGTGCACATATGTAAAGTCTGTATGTATGTGTGCATGAATGCTTGTATGTTTATGTAGGTTTTATTATTTTTTTTTTTAACTTTTTTTTTCACGCCTGCCACTTGGCAGATCTGCATTATTATTCTTGATGGTTACCATGTGTTGTTTTTTTTTAATGAATAAAAACTGGCGTGAAAGAGTCAGAGTTACCTAGTAAGTTATAGTTTAACAAAGTGTAGAATACCTCCAGATGTTTCTTCTTATTATGGTGACAATTTGAGAAATGTAAAAGACATAAATGAAATCAGTATATGCGGACATTACATGTTACATTTTATGCAGTGAACAGGGTCTGCACTGTTCAGTGAATACAGTGGAGCAGCTATGGTCATAATTAAATTTTAAGAAACTACCCCAGTGTTATAACCAAAGAAATAGGACAATTCTTAAACAGGCCAATAGATCCAGCTGTCTTGAAACAATCCTAACATCTGATGGATATTGCCTTTAAAAGATTCAGTAAGAATGGCCATGACAAAAGTACCTTATCAGGATGAATTTAAAAAACAAAAACTTGTCAGTTGCTGTGAATGTTAATTTGGTTTCCAAAAAACGTTTTTTGGCCTGGCCTAGCACCATAATTTTAAACAAAAATTACACCCTCCCTCCCTGGACTGGTCCTACCTTAAAATCTTCCTTTTGTAATTGAAGAAATAGAAAAATTAGGGATACATTTGAGAAATTGGGTAATAACTAAGTTTAACTTTGTTACACAAGAACCAGTGATTTAAAAAAAAAAATGTCTTATCTTTAAATAACATTTTCTCCTCTCTGTTTCTAAAAGTAATTTGAACACCACCACCCCCCCCCCCCCCCCCGCCCACCCCTCCCCCACCCAGTAGCATACAAGACATACCACTCACTATTCTAGTGTCCCCAAAGGGGGGTGGGGTAAACATCCACTTTGGAAAACTATGATATAAGCAGGCTTATAGTTTTGTATGAAAGCAACATATGGACAGTTAGCTAATAAACTGAGAAAATCTTATGACAAGAAATTTGATTTCTGAAAAAAATATGTAGAGAATACCATGAAAAACAAGTGGAGCAGTTATTTAAAAAAGCAGATGAAAACTATAATTGGTAGAGAAATTAGATGCAAACAGTCAAGATTTTATAGGTGTAATTATGATGAGAAATACGAGAACTGGCAATGACAGCTGGCAGACTTGTTGGGAAAAGAGCAAGGATTAGACCAATTAGACGGAGAGATTTAGCCACATTATATGGGCAGGACAAAAATACAGATCTGATCTTAGACTGTTTGTGTGAGATGGCAAACATTGACCGCCATCTTCTAATACTTCTAATACGTCCTGTCATCGTGCAGAAAAGCCCTAGGCCAGGGAAGATTTACCTGGCGCCACAATAAAGTCCTGAAAGAGCTAGCGGACATTGTGGACCAAGCTAGAATGAGGGCCAATGCTAGGGCCAGTTCTGCAGTCACACCTATGCGCTTCCTCAAGGCTGGGCAGGTCTACAAAGGTACAAGAACTAAAATCGCATACACTCCGTCTGTGCTTGACTGTGGGAGGGACTGGCTACTGGCTGTCGACTTACCTGGCCACGAGAGGTACCCTGAGTTAATCCGAAAGACCGGCCTGCGACCGGACATAGTCCTACATTCTACGGAAAAACGTCAGCTCATCCTGATCGAGCTGACCGTGCCGTATGAGTCGCGAATGGACGAAAGCCACATGTACAAGCTCGAGAAGTACAGTGACTTAGCAGCTGGCCTGAGGAGAGACGAAGCGTACGTAGTACCGGGATGCCATGTTCACTCCAAGCTGCAGGGCTTAAGCCTTGTGTTGGTTTCGACAGTGGTATCAAGAAGCCGACCGTCCAGAAAGCAATTGCAAACTATTGGACGTAAATTTGCCTAGAAAAAACCCACAACAGCAAATGCTGGGTTGGTTCTGCAAAGTCCTGTTAAGGATACACAACTAACTAACCTGAGTAGTGATGGACTCTGATTACTGATGCTTCCATCATGATCCTCTAACAGAATTAATAAAATGTTTTGTTGTTTTCAATGTTTTAGTGATACTGATTGTGTAAAATGTTATAATTTATAATTCTTATATGCAGGTTTGCAATTTTTTTTTTCAAATGTATGTGAACATTTCAGCTTTGACTTAGATTCTCAGACATGGTCTATAGTAGAACCAGCACAGCAAAGTGATGTAAGTCATATATTTTATATATTTCTCTCACAGTTACTTTGTTTCTACATTCTTTATTTTCTAAAATGATGTTTTTTTAGCCTGATTTTTATCAAAGTACTGAAGTTTGACAGTGAGCCTTATTTCAGTTTAATACTGTCCACTGCTAACAGGTTGCATTCCTTACTGATCATTGTCACTTCTGCACGCTCACAACGGTGACAAATTGCCACAGCCTAAATAAAAGAACCAAAAAGGTGGCTGATCTAAACAAAAGGGTAGCCAGCGCTACAGCAGATCCTATCTTGCTTAAATATTCAAAAATTAAACTTAGATCATGCACACTTGATCATTATGAATATGAAAAAAACTGATCGAATCATCACTCTTGAGTCAAGAAATGAAATGCAATCTTCAAGTTTTAGATCACCTTAACAGTTGAACTCAAAAAGAAGATACAAGCATTGGAAATGAGATCTTTCAGACGAATTCTTGGCATGTCATACAGAGATCACATCACAAATGACAAGGTTCGTCGTATAATAACCCAGCACATTGTCAACTATGTACCTCTTTTAACTACAGTGAAAAGATGGAAAATGCAATGGTACGGACATGTAATAAGATCTGACTACTTCTCAGAACGACACTACAGGGCACAGTAGAGGAAAGGAGGCAGACAAAGAAAACCCTGGATACAGAAATTGACTGACTGGATAGGCCCTAGGCATGCAACCATGGAATCCATTGCATCTGACCGTCAAAGGTGGAGGGAGCTGTTCAGACAGTCAGCAGCAACTGGTGACCCATTGACATGCAGTATTACAGGACGAAGATGATGATGAAGCAGCAGCAGAACTAATTTTGTGACATCAGATTTAACAGCTGAACTTATTGTCTACATTTGTTTTTGTTTCTGTGTCCTGTTTGTTGTCATGTGGGCTGCAAACAGTTTCTCCTGTTTTGGTAGGCTGTGGGTGTAAAAAAAAAAGTTGAGGAACACTGCCTTACATCTTCTAAAATCATATTCTCTGTCAAATAACACCAAGATCACAATATAAATGACATTGATGATAAGACCAGTTTTTTTCTATATGGCTCTGGAACCTGGAGTACAAAAGAGGCGAAGCCTTATCACAGACTTTTGAGAACAGACTAACAGTGAATCTAACAGTCAGGCACTGTTGGGTGTTGTCTCTCCAAGCATTTTTAGTACATAACATAATGAAAAAAGACCTCAAGGAAAGAGATATAAAAACTACACCATAGATACAATAGAATATTAACCTAGCCAGAGGATTTGGGATGCAATGTCAGAGTCTGGAGCTGCTGGTTTAAATCTCCTGGATTCTGGATTATTTTACACTTGAGTGGACATTGTAGATCTAGAATAGGTATTCTAGATGTGTAATCTGACATTCTGGAGTAAACTGCGGGCAAAAATGGAGATAACCTAAAAATGCTCAAAAATTGAGATTTGTCCACAGACACGCCTGTCGGGTTTTTCTAGCCAAAAACTGACATTTTCCAAAAGTTAAAATTGTTTGTCTCAGACCATCATTTCACCCTTCAACAGATACTCTAGAGGGGTAGTTAAGGATTTTGGAGCATACTGGTGGCAGAAAAGGAGAAAGGAAAATGAGGAAAAACAGATTTTACCAAGAAATTTCCTAAATAACTTTCGGTGTCCTACCACTTCAAACAATTATTTTACACTTGAGTGGACACTGTAGATCTAGAATAGGTATTCTAGATGTGTAATCTGACATTCTGGAGTAGACTGCGGGCAAAGATAGAGATAGTGAGATCGTTTTTAAATGCCCAAAATTGAGATTTTTCAACAAACGCGTTCCTGTAGGTTTTTCCAGCCAAAAACTGACATTTTCCAAAAGTTAAAATTGTTTGTCTCAGACCATCATTTCACACTTCAACAGATACTCTAGAGGGGTAGTTAAGGATTTTGGAGCATACTGGTGGTAGAAAAGGAGAAAGGAAAATGAGGAAAAACAGATGCCACCTGGAGTGGTGTAATGGCTAGACGCTCACCTGCGGTTTGGAAGGTCGTGGGTTTGCTCCCTGGCAGAGCCAAACTTTTTTCAAAAATGACTGCCAGGTTGGCCCGGCCTTGAGTGGATACCAGGTGCAGTCCTGTAAAGTAAAGGTGGCCTGCGTGATGCTGACCACATCACCCATCTTGTTCCGTCGGCCTTTAAAATATAGGTTTAGCCCTATGTACCCAAGACGCCTGAAAGGCATGGAAACAGGTTGTTTACTTTACTTTGCTCTTCTTCTTCTTCTTCTTTGGGTTAACCAGCTGTAAACTCTGGTGGAAAGTTATGGTTGTTCGTCCACTTCTGGACTGCAGTCCTGTTCCAGAACCTGAGTTTTGCGTGTGCATCTATTTGACAGATCTGACACATTTGAGTGTAGACTGTTGGTTCCTTGCCTCTCAGGCAAATGCACTCGGACTTCGAAGGAAGCTTCCAATTAGTCGACTCTTACGACATGCTTTTGGGCAGGCAGTGGGTCTATTCTTGTTTTCCCTATAATAGGGGGGAAACGTACCTCTGCTTGATGTGAGTACAAATGATGAATAAATGAATGGTCATGTTCTTGTTTGTATTTAGATTCCAGCAGGTAGACTGTTTCATGCCTCAGGTGTAGTAGGTGATGCCATGTACATATTTGGAGGGACCATAGACAACAACATCAGAAGTGGGGAAATATACAGATTTCAGGTTTGTTGACAGTTTATAGCTGAACTAACAGTATTCCTTTAGGCATCATATTTAATTTTGAAGCTGCTGAATCAGACCTTTCCAGTGGCATTTGAGTTTGCTGCCTGCTTCAATGCTGCATTATTCTCCAGATAAGGCTTTGCTGACCCTTGATCCTGAGTGCGGCATCTTTGACATGGAAAACTGCACTGAAGATTGCACAGGACAGAAAAGCATGGAAAGTCCTCTCTGAAGCCTCATGTGCCACTAGGCATAATGAGAGCTGATGATGATGATGACCCTTGATCCTAAGGTAGTCAGCCAGGCAGATACTCAGACTTCTGGAACAATATGGAGACCCTGTTTGCATGTTGCACAAATCCCCTCATAGTTTACTCTTCCCTTTCTGCATTCACCCTTAATAGGGGATTGGCATATTGTATTCTAGTTTACAGCTTTTTCTGATTCTCTTCCACCATTGCCTCAGCAGTGTGTTTGGGGGTGATATTTACAGCCAGGCTATATTTGCACATTTTAGCCCAAAACATTGATTTCGGCAAACTTTTAAATTAATAATCTTTTGCAACACGTTTGTAAAGGGGCAGTTGATCTTTTTTTTTTTTTTTTTTTTAATGGGGCTACCCCAAGCCGACCAGTTGGAAAAAGGGTAGGGGTTCTCTTTAGCACTTTGAAATGGTAGGATCAGGTTGTGAGTGGTCAGGGCCATTTAAAAAAAATTTAAATATTTATACCTTGTAAAAATGTGGCTGTGAAGTGATTAGAAAGTATTATCATCACAGCACTCCGGACAGATCCATAGATGCTCCGATCTCCTCAAAAGTGCCACAAGTGTAAAACAACTGATGATGTAGTAGAGTTTTACTATTGGCATTAGTGTTTTGGAAAGGTGACTGTCGCTTTTATTAGATTAATTGTTGCCCCTGAGGTGTTGCACCAGGATGATATGCGATCTAATTCCTGTTGTAGATCTGAAACAATGTCATCTCTGTTCCTGTCCTGTCGGTACACAAGGATGTCATGTGCATATGATAGCGTTCTTCATCTGCCACTCAGCTGTTCTCCTGTGATCTTGCCTGTGTAAATGTTGAAGAGGATAGGAGACAATGGAGAACCCTGTGGCAAACCAGGGCGTATTGTTATCGGCTCAGAAGACCCAACTACCACATCGAAGCACAACCTTCCACTGGAAATGGGCAGCAGATATTCATCGATTGAGATGTGGAGGGATGCTTAGTTCATTTAACTGACACATTAGTTGGTGGAAGGGAACTTTGTTGTATGCATCCTCCAGATCTATAGTGACTGCACATGTTTCAAATCTAGCTTGAAAACCTTCAAATGTGTCATGTGCAAAGACGGCAGCATTACGCCATGTCTCTGTGTTTTGTCTGTATCCTCCAAGTGTGTAGGGTAGCAGCTGATGTATTTAAAGATGGCCTGCTATTATCTTTTCCAGTGTTTTGTCTAGTGTGTTCTGCATCGTAATAATTCTATAGCCATTTATGTGCATGGCGTCTTTGCCAAGTTTTTCTAGCCGAATCAAATAGCTATGCAGCCAGGTTTCTGAGATGGTACCATTAGAGATGATGTCATTGTAGGATTGTGTGGGCAGCTTGGCAATGTCTTCATAATGAATGCCATCAGGGCCAGGAGCAGACTTCTTTGATGTTTTGATGATGTTCTTAAATTCAGCGACCGTAATTAGCTGATCATCTTTAATGTATGTATCAGCACATTTTGCAACGACCATTTTCATGGTAGTCTGACGGGGGCAGTGTCTTGCGTGCAGATTTGCTTGAGGTATCTCTCAAGGAGTGCTCTTCCTTTCTCTTCATCAGACCTGTTTCATGTCTGGTCGCCATTACCGAAGTCTCTTATGTCTCGGCGCCTGGGAGCACCTGTCGTAGCCTTGCGTACGGAACATAATTTTGCAAGAGATCTTTCCTTGCACACTTCATGGCAAAATATTTCCCAAGTTGTGTCCTTGGCTTGCTGGGCAACTGCTTTGAAGGCTGCTGTTGTGGTCTGCATGGTGTGTTTGCATTCCCGCAATAGGTCTGAAGTAGAGTCAGTGGATTTCATTGCTTTCTGTCAGATCTTAACAGCATGTCTTTTAAGTGCCCACGCTGACTCAACCTCATCATTCCACCACAATGGTTGTTGCAGTTGTTTTCTTCGGTCCACTTGGTGTTGGCTTTTCATTTTCCTAAGCTTGCTTACGACATCATTTTCGGATGTGTATTTAAAAGGGTTTGAATTGATTCTATGATGTGTGCTGACACCCTTTTTAAAAAGAATAACACAGGGACAGTGGTCGCTGCCATGGTTGTTACCTAGTACATACCTAACAGTGCAGGTGAATCTAAAGCCAGGTCAAGCACACTGTCTTCTTCTTCTGGTTGATAGGCCATTCTGGTGATTCTTCCATCGTTTAGGCAGACTAGGTCCATTTCCACCATGGCATCCTCCAAATCCTCCCCTTGTCTGTTTGTAGAACTATTGGCCCACAGGTAACTTTTAGCATTGAAATTGCCAACAATAAAGTGAAACTTTAACATTAATTTGTGAAGAAAAAAATCTGAATAACAGTCACAGGGCAGGTTTTTTTTTTTTTTTAAATTTGGTGACATGTAAAAATAACTCATGCCTTTTAAAAAAAAAAATATATATATATACACTATAACCCACTGACTATCAAGCCCATTAACCCTTGCACTTTCTCCAGATATCACATGTTTTAGTGTGAACTAAAAATGCTATAGCTTCACAACTATTGGACATAATCTCACAATATTGTGTATTTTTGCACCGAATGAATGGAGAACAAATTTGAAGAAGAAAAAGTTGTTTATTTTGTTCTGCATCATCATCATGTGGCTGTAGATACTGCAGAAAAGGAAACCGAAAAATCTTTTATCTGACAACAAAAGAGACTAACAAAATTGTCATAACTTCATAAATATTTAACAAACATTTATCGTATTTTCAATTTTTGCACAAAATTGAACCAAAAACACATTTGAAGAAAAAAAAAATGATAGGTTTACTGGTCTGACATCATCATCATCGTGTGGCTGTAGGCTGGCGCAAAAAGAAGGCAACTGAAAAATCTTTTATCTGACAACTAAACAAATTTTATCGCTTCACATCTGTTGAAGATCACTCATTCTGTCTGGTATTTTTGCACCAAATTAAATAGATAACAAACTTCAAGAAAAAAACACTTGATTTATTTTGTTTGACATCATTATCATGTGGCTGTAGACTTAGTGCAAAAGGAAAAAAAGGCGACAGAAACATCTTTTCTCTGACAGCAGTATGTAGACTAAATTTCCTGACATATAAAACAAGAAATTGGGCTGTTTTATCAATTTAGAAAATGGTGTGCAATTTAGTAACAATGCAACAACAACAAAAATAAAGATATCTACCACTCACATTTATAAAATGTTACAACCAAAGTGTGTCAGTGTATGGTACAGTTCAAAGCATTGTTCAATACAAAGTGACAGCTGACATTCCCTGCACCAGTAACTTGTCATGGTTCCTTTCCTGATTTCTACATTATTCTTTTTGTACACATACTGTGCTCCTTCTTCTGGGTTTTGGGTTTGGAGCTGTTAGTAAAACTGGAGAAGGAAAGTTTCTGTCTGTCTGCTTCAAGGATCATACAATTTTTTTTTTTTTAAATGAGCACAAGGTGTTGTTGCTCTCTTTTTGCTGAAATAATCTAGTGTGAGAGCTGTGCTCAGTTGTGAAATAAAATTCTGCAACTTCAGAGGTGGCTTTCCATCCTGCAGTAATAGTTTCTGATGCGGTATGTGACTCTGAATAACTGTAAGAGTAAACAAATGACAAAATAATTTCCGCCACCATTTCAAAGAACAACGTCTAAGAGGGACATAAGCTAGCAACTGTTTACTGATGTCAGCTCCTGACATGTGAATGGAATAATGATTGATGGCTTGGTTTTATCTGCCTTCTGGTTCTAGTCTGAACTTCAACCATTGTGGAAGGATTGTGGACTGTGGTGATCAGACTGACTTCTTGTTTGTCTTTCCACTTCAGTACAGTGAAGTTTCCCTGCCCTCTAAATGATGTCTCTAGTTTTTGAGCTGCTAAATCCTCGGGCAAGCCCTTTCTGTTAGCACAAACAGTTCCAACTGTCATAGTTCCAGTCTGCAGTAGTGGATGTGACAGCTCAGGGCAGGAATAAACCAGTAAATGGCGGTACTTCAGGAAAGCCTTCCAAATCTCAATGCCAGTCATCAGTCATTGGGGGATGTGGCAAACCTTCCCCGGACTCGTCAGATAATGATGATTCTGCATCAAAATCGGCAATGATATCTTTGTCATGTGCAGGCTCAGACACAAAATCTTCATAATCTGCATGCTATTATTGAATACTCTCACAAGAACCATCAGTATCAGAAACTGCCGCACTAGTGCGTGCAGCCCACAGTGTAACTGCGGTCGAGTTCAAAGCGTTCATGCCATCATTTCATAGTGGAAAATGTTCTGAATGACACTTTGTTAAATTTATAAAAGTCACAGCCATCAAATTGTTTAGAAGTGTCTTCAAATTCACTTTTTGAAGCAAAATCAAGAAAATCACGTGCATCATCAGAAACATTATAAAAATGTGACCATCATGATGGTTCAGAGAATTTGATGCCTTATGAAAATTTCGTCGATATATCACTGACATGGGAGTTAACAATGACATGGGAGTTAACAATGACATGGGAGTTAACAATGACATGGGAGTTAACACTGACATGGGAGTTAACACTGACATGGGAGTTAACACTGACATGGGAGTTAACAATGACATGGGAGTTAACACTGACATGGGAGTTAACACTGACATGGGAGTTAACAATGACATGGGAGTTAACACTGACATGGGAGTTAACACTGAAATGGGAGTTAACAATGACATGGGAGTTAACAATGACATGGGAGTTAACACTGACATGGGAGTTAACAATGACATGGGAGTTAACACTGACATGGGAGTTAACAATGACATGGGAGTTAACAATGACATAGGCAGTGAGTGGGATAAAGCCTGAGATGACATAAATATTGCTGAAAAAACATTGGTGTAAACAAAGATAATAAGATAATTTTTCTTTTTTTTGGGGGAAACTTTCAGTAGAACAGACTAACTTTGTATTGATCTATTCTAGTTTTCCAGTTATCCAAAGTGTACAATCCATGATGACTATGGCAGGTTGCTGGAAAGCAAACAGTTTTGCGATGTAGATTTTGTTGTTGGTGAAGTTGATGTACGTATGAGTTTTATTTATATTTCTTATTCTTTACATTTACCTAAATGTATAATAGGAGTCAGAGGCATTATTTTAGAACAAGTACAGAAATTTGAGTATCTAGGCACATGGATAACTTCCGATGGAAGATGTATTACAGAGATAAAGAACAGAATAGGACAGGCCAAAACTGCCTTTTATAAAATGAAGAACATTTTGTGCAATATATCCATGTTATTGGAGGTTAGGAAAGGAATTCTCGCAATAAACAAGCCAAACAATATCTAGAGGCCTTGGAGATGTGGTTTTACAGAAAAATCCTTAGAATTCCTTGGACAGCTAAGAAGAGTAACCCAGACTATTTGAAAGGGACAGTTGCTCGATGACAGCTTATCACAAACATCAGATAGAGACAATCATAATTTTTGTGTGATATTATGAGAAGAGGGGAAATCTGGAACATATTGTGACCACTGGAAAGATTTGTGGAAAGAGAGACAGAGGAAGACAGCGGGAGAAGATTCTTGACAGCCTTTTGTCATGTCATGGAGGGGTGTCAACACACAAACTGAAACACACAGTTGCAGATCATGGATTGTGGAGAGGCGGCAAGGCACTTGATAATGACTTTTGTATAGCTGCATATTTTGCTCACTTTGACTATTACCTGTACCATTACTTCAGTTACTTCATGAAATGCACAGATGCAATATTTTCACTGAGGCAGATGCAAGCAATCTATTGAATACGATAAAAGTCCAGACCTCTTATTTATTGATCAAGAAAAGGCATTTGATCGAGTGAACAGAGGCAGACTGACAAAATTCTATAGATTATAGCATACAAGATCAACTGCTGGGCAACATCATGGCTCTTTGTCAAGATATTCAGTGCATAGTAAAATCAACAGAACAGATGACAGATTGGTTCCCCATCTCATCAGATGTCATACAGGAATGTGTCCTCTCACTATTGCTCTTCATTACTTATATGAATAGAATTACACAGGAAGCAAATACAGATACTGAAGAAACCAAGAAACTATTTTTTTCTGCAGATGGTCAGAGTCTAATATGCCATTCAGAACATAATTCACAACATCAAATTGACTCTTTATATCAAACATGCACAAAGTTGCATACAAAAATTAACAACGTGAAAACTTAGGTAACGATAATAGGCATGAAGTATAATAATATCAAACAAGTACGAAAATTTAAATATTTAGGAAGTAAATCTCCAAATTTACAGAAGATGGCAGACTCAGTCGAGAGATAGAAGCCAGAGGATAGAAGGTAAAGGCTGTCACCGGCTAGTTGCTTAGGCACCCAAGTATCTTCCTTTGAAAAAAAAAAAACAGCAAATAATTAAAAGCATCTTCATCCTTTCTTTATGCTTTCAGTGCCAAACATTGACAATGAATAGGGCACCAGAACAGAAAATAACTAGCTGTGAAATGTGAAGTCTCGGTAAGGTCACTAACAGCACAAGAAGGGACAGGGTTACAAATAGCAGCATTAGAGAGAAAGTTGAAATAAGAGTGAATTAGATTGACAGAAGCAGAATGAAATGATTCGGCCATCTAGCGAGAATGCAGCCAGAACAAGCTTTATACATGATCTTTTCACAGTAGAACATCTCGGATGAAGGTGAGAGAAAGACCAAGAAAGAGACTGATGTTTGGTGTAGCTGAAATCTGCAACAACAACAATACTGGGATATCAAAGCGAATCATTGCCTGATAAAAATCCGGGTGCCTTTGAAATGATTCTGTCCTATATTTACACAGACAGAATACAACCGAGGATAAAAGGTATATTTTATGAATTTATCAAACCACATTCTACTTGTAATTGGTATTGTAGATTGAATGATAGATTTTCCAAGCACATGGTCACAGATTGCAACCAAACTGGGATATCAAAGCGATTTTTCCCTGACAAAGAAGACACAAACAATAGATTACTAAATTTATGGTAAAACAGACAGTTTTTGAATGTAGTTGATTTTGAGTTTCAGTTGGAAGGATTTATTTAATTGTTTCATTTTAATCAATCGTTGCTGTAGTATGCACCTGATGAGATATCTATTGTTTGTGTCTTTTTTGTTCAAACTGGGATATATTATCATAGATTCTGTACCAAGCCATAATTCTCAGTAAATCAGGTCTATAGAATGAAAGTTGACCACACTAGTTGTCTGCTATCCTCAGTTGTATTTTTCTCTATGGCAGACTATTGTTCTTCCACCTCCTGATATTATCTTCCCATTTGTAAAGCTCATGCTCACCTGCCCTTTATGCTTGCCTTCATTATAGTTCTCATAAGGTGTCATGTGGTCAAATATTTGTCTTGCCTCTTTTATATTACTTCATTAGGGGTCCATTTAGGATCTTAGCCCCATCTTCTCACTTACATAAGGGATGTTGATATATTTCATATCCAGTGTGCAGTTATAGCCCCAGAAGCTACTGTTATATTGTTGACAGTAGAGTACCATATGACCTCATCTGTATGCTCAACCGATACTTTTCCACATGGTATCAGGGCTTGTAGTGAACCTCAAAAACATAAAAAACCTGGGAACTGTGTCTGTCTCTCTTTACCTGCCTTTCCCTGTCTCTATCTGTATCAAGTAAATTTTGGTTCAGTGGGATAGTTTTTCTTCTATTTGAATACCCTCTGAAGTTTTCCTTTTATCTCTAGTAAACAAATTTACAAGCTCAAACTAAGGTCTAGGTGTAATCCTCCCCCCACCCCCCCCAAAAAAAAACACACACATAAAGTAGTAGTCTTGGAGTCCACAAATAGACAGAGAGAAAAGGCAGACCTGTTAAACTGCTGTCAATAACTGACAGTATAACATAAAAACATGAGTATTAATATGATGGCCATCCAAAACGAAAATGGAGAAGTTTTTATTCTCCGAAAGAATGAAATGACAATCATCTAAGTAGAAATGTGTAACCAAATTTGAGTAAGGTTAAAAGAATGTATGAAAGTTGATCAAATTGCTAACAAAAGAAATAGTGGAGAGAGAGACAGACAGGCAGACAGATACAGAGAGAGAGAGAGACACACACACACTCCAACCACACACACACCACACACACACTTCACACACACACACACACGCCCCACACACACACGTTCTACACACGCATACGCCCCTACCCACACACAATAAATCACAAAACCGTTCTGTATTTTGCGTTTTTATTTTAACTGAACTGTTAACTCCTCCCAAGCTGTGACTAATACACTGGGCAAATTTTTAATCCCATTATGACTAGTTTAATTTAACCGTCATATTTGCGACCAGGTTATTCTGCATTTCTTTTATGTGTTGTGACAATCAGTAAAAATAAGCTTTTGCTTGGATTTTTGTCCCTTACATCCAGTATTTTAAATTACATTTTATTTTTATCTCCCTTGAAACATAGACTGTAAGATAGGGGCGTTAAAGGAGGTTGTTGCTTTATCGGTCAGATTTGAGGGACTGCCAATAGGATAGGAGTGTTAGAGGACATTGTTGCTTTATCGGACAGATTTGAGGGACTACCAATAGGATTCTTTCTTTCTCTTTCTCTCTCTTTCCTCTCTCTGTCTCTTTCTCTCTCTGGGCGTTAGAGGAGGTTGTTGCTTTATCGGTCAGATTTGAGGGACTGCCAATAGGATAGGAGTGTTAGAGGACATTGTTGCTTTATCGGACAGATTTGAGGGACTGCCAATAGGATAGGAGTGTTAGAGGACATTGTTGCTTTATCGGACAGATTTGAGGGACTGCCAATAGGATAGGAGTGTTAGAGGAGATTGTTGCTTTATCGGACAGATTTGAGGGACTGCCAATAGGACAGGAGTGTTAGAGGAGATTGTTGCTTTAAGTAGGACTACCAATAGATAGGGGCGGGGCGTTAGAGGAGGTTGTTGCTTTATCGGTCAGATTTGAGGGACTGCCAATAGGATAGGAGTGTTAGAGGAGGTTGTTGCTTTATCGGTCAGATTTGAGGGACTACCAATAGGATAGGAGTGTTAGAGGACATTGTTGCTTTATCGGACAGATTTGAGGGACTACCAATAGGATAGGAGTGTTAGAGGAGATTGTTGCTTTATCGGACAGATTTGAGGGACTACCAATAGGATAGGAGTGTTAGAGGACATTGTTGCTTTATCGGTCAGATTTGAGGGACTACCAATAGGATAGGAGTGTTAGAGGACATTGTTGCTTTATCGGACAGATTTGAGAGACTGCCAATAGGATAGGAGTGTTAGAGGAGGTTGTTGCTTTATCGGACAGATTTGAGAGACTACCAATAGGATAGGAGTGTTAGAGGAGATTGTTGCTTTATCGGTCAGATTTGAGGGACTACCAATAGGATAGGGGCGGGGCGTTAGAGGAGGTTGTTGCTTTATCGGTCAGATTTGAGAGACTGCCAATAGGATAGGAGTGTTAGAGGAGATTGTTGCTTTATCGGACAGATTTGAGAGACTGCCAATAGGATAGGAGTGTTAGAGGAGGTTGTTGCTTTATCGGACAGATTTGAGAGACTACCAATAGGATAGGAGTGTTAGAGGACATTGTTGCTTTATCGGACAGATTTGAGGGACTACCAATAGGATAGGAGCGGGGCGTTAGAGGAGGTTGTTGCTTTATCGGACAGATTTGAGGGACTACCAATAGGATAGGAGTGTTAGAGGACATTGTTGCTTTATCGGACAGATTTGAGGGACTACCAATAGGATAGGAGTGTTAGAGGACATTGTTGCTTTATCGGACAGATTTGAGGGACTACCAATAGGATAGGAGTGTTAGAGGACATTGTTGCTTTATCTGTCAGATTTGAGGGACTGCCAATAGGATAGGAGTGTTAGAGGAGGTTGTTGCTTTATCGGTCAGATTTGAGGGACTACCAATAGGATAGGAGTGTTAGAGGACATTGTTGCTTTATCTGTCAGATTTGAGGGACTGCCAATAGGATAGGAGTGTTAGAGGAGGTTGTTGCTTTATCGGTCAGATTTGAGGGACTGCCAATAGGATAGGAGTGTTAGAGGAGGTTGTTGCTTTATCGGACAGATTTGAGGGACTACCAATAGGATAGGAGTGTTAGAGGAGGTTGTTGCTTTATCGGTCAGATTTGAGAGACTGCCAATAGGATAGGAGTGTTAGAGGAGATTGTTGCTTTATCGGTCAGATTTGAGAGACTGCCAATAGGATAGGAGTGTTAGAGGAGATTGTTGCTTTATCGGTCAGATTTGAGGGACTACCAATAGGATAGGAGTGTTAGAGGACATTGTTGCTTTATCGGTCAGATTTGAGGGACTACCAATAGGATAGGAGTGTTAGAGGAGGTTGTTGCTTTATCGGACAGATTTGAGGGACTACCAATAGGATAGGGGCGGGGCGTTAGAGGAGGTTGTTGCTTTATCGGTCAGATTTGAGGGACTACCAATAGGATAGGAGTGTTAGAGGAGATTGTTGCTTTATCGGTCAGATTTGAGGGACTACCAATAGGATAGGAGTGTTAGAGGACATTGTTGCTTTATCGGTCAGATTTGAGGGACTACCAATAGGATAGGAGTGTTAGAGGAGGTTGTTGCTTTATCGGTCAGATTTGAGGGACTACCAATAGGATAGGAGTGTTAGAGGAGGTTGTTGCTTTATCGGACAGATTTGAGGGACTACCAATAGGATAGGAGTGTTAGAGGACATTGTTGCTTTATCGGTCAGATTTGAGGGACTACCAATAGGATAGGAGTGTTAGAGGAGATTGTTGCTTTATCGGTCAGATTTGAGGGACTACCAATAGGATAGGAGTGTTAGAGGACATTGTTGCTTTATCGGACAGATTTGAGGGACTACCAATAGGATAGGAGTGTTAGAGGACATTGTTGCTTTATCGGACAGATTTGAGGGACTGCCAATAGGATAGGAGTGTTAGAGGAGGTTGTTGCTTTATCGGTCAGATTTGAGGGACTACCAATAGGATAGGAGTGTTAGAGGACATTGTTGCTTTATCGGACAGATTTGAGGGACTACCAATAGGATAGGAGTGTTAGAGGAGGTTGTTGCTTTATCGGACAGATTTGAGGGACTGCCAATAGGATAGGGGCGGGGCGTTAGAGGAGGTTGTTGCTTTATCGGTCAGATTTGAGGGACTACCAATAGGATAGGAGTGTTAGAGGAGATTGTTGCTTTATCGGTCAGATTTGAGGGACTACCAATAGGATAGGGGCGGGGCGTTAGAGGAGGTTGTTGCTTTATTGGTAAGATTTGAGGGACTGCCATTAGGAAAGGGGCGTTAGATGAGGTTGTTGCTTTATCGGTCAGATTTGAGGGACTGCCATAGGCTGAGTTTTAACTCTGAGTCACTGGCCCTTCACTGCGAAGGGGTCCTAAGGTGACAGTAGTGCTAACTGTGGGAAGTACTGGTATAGAACATTCCTACACACCACCTTTAGCCATGCCTCAGAGGCCAGCTTGTGCACCCTGTAAACATTTATTTGCTGCAGAAAATTTAGAGAGTCATCAGACGCACTAAAATGGGACATTGACGGGTTTAGGAAACAAGGGAGTCCAAGAGAAACCTAAAGAAGGAAGGCTCATGTTGTGCTTGCTCCTCCTTGGAGTTTCTACTACATTTACGGCAGCGGTTTAGACAAAGATGAGAATTAAACTTTCTTTCACTATCCCGGGCCATTAAATCTAGTAAATATATAAAACCAATGCAGACATTAACTAGAAATTACCAGAATTAATAACATTGATTTTTATCCAAAATTATCCTTTTCCATAATATCAAATTATGAGATTGGATTATTGCATAACTAGTGAGATAATGAACTACATCGGTTTGAGGCCCATATAAAACAATTCAAGGAGATTGTCATCAATTGTGTATTCTTTTTTTTTAATAAACTCCTTTCAAACAGCTTGTTAACAAATCAGTTTAAAAAAATAGTTATTGTAATGGTTGTTATGAAATGTGTGTTAAGCTGCCGTGTGTCAAGCTTTGCTGTGTGTAATTATTTGTTGTGTGTAATCCAGGAAACAGTTTTTTTTCTAATTGATAGTGTACTTAACATACAGGACAGGAACCCAGAAATAATGATGCAATCCTTGCCATGCTGGAGGTTTACAGACTGTCGTTGCAGGTATATGCCAGATAATTCTTGACTAAGTCTAACTGTCATGTCGTGCACTTATCAAATCCTGCTTCTGCTTTGCATGCCTTTTTTAATTAACTTTTGCAGTACAGTATCCATTAGATGTTTGAGAATTTTAAATGCAACATTAGATGCACACACACAAATTAAAGAAATAATTGGTCAGGTTTTTTTGTGTGTGTGGGCTACTCTGCGGCAGTCATATTTTTTTGTAATCATAACTCAGTTTTCTTAATTCAAATTGATTTCTTGGTCATTATTAGTCGAAGACTGCAAGAGTAACTTCTTTCATACCACTATCATCTGTGATCACAAAATGATTAATTTTTTAAAAATAATAATATTTATTATCATTTCACTTGCTACTACCAGCATCCACATTATGTTAACTCTTTGAGTCCCAGAATGTTAAGCATCCCAGGCCCAATGGGTAGTAACGAGAGACGTAAAATCGGCGCATCTTGCGTTGACTGGGCTTCTAGGTAGGAACCTATGAACATATGATACGCTCCTTGGTACTCAAAGAGTTAATGAGTATCTTTATTATCATTTAATTTTCTGTTGTCATCTTTATGATTAATAAATTTTCTGTTGTAATGTAGTTAAAGACGGGGTAACTGGTAGAAATATTAAAATAAGAATACAAAAGGCAAGAGGAGCTTTCATAGCACTAGGGAATTTGTGGAGGTTAAAAGAAATAAGAAACTTAAAATTTTTAATTCTTATGTCAATTTTGTATGGGGCGGAAACATGGAGAACAACTGAGGCAATTACTAATAAATTACAGGCATTCATTAACTGGTGCCTGCGCAGAATAGAGGGAATTAAATGGTATGATAGAATAACTGATTTAGAGCTTTGGGAAGAAACTAAGCAAGCTCCAGTGGACCAAGAGGTGAGGAAAAGACGCTGGCGTTGGATAGGACACACATTGAGGAAACCAGAGAACAGCATAACTAGAATGTCTGCATTAGAACCCACAGGGGCATAGGAATAAAAGAAGGCAACACAAAAAAAACACATGGAGAAGATAGCTGCAGAATGAAGTTAGAAAGATGGAGAGAGCTTCCTGTAATAGCGAAGGATAGAACAACTTGGCAGGAGTTGGTTGAGGGCCTATGCTCCAATGGAGAATAGAAAGGCAGTAGAAGAAAATCACTGAACTGATAGCAACAGCAGTAACATGTTGAATTGATTCTGTTTTATGTTTCCCTAGAATCACATCTTATGAATTATGTCCTTTCACAGCTTGAAATGGGTCGTTTGCAACAACTGTGCGTTCAGTTTTTAGAGGCAAGCATCGGAATCAAAAGTGTTCTGTTTGCACTACACAATGCTGCAAGACTGCAGCTTGACTTCTTGAAGGTACTATTTTAGAGATCAGCATAGACTATTAACCATTTCACCTTGAAAGAATATTACACAATTTATTTTATCAAATTTTCATTTTTTTTTTTTTTTAATGCATTGTTGGAATTCTCTGCCCTAAGAAACGAGGGGAAGAGAAGAAGCAGGAGAAAAATTTTTTGTGTGTGTCTTAGGCAGTTTTTTTTTTCCTCAAGGGGCCGAACTCATAGGCCACTGAGCACGAAGTCAGGCAGATGTGAAGTCCACAGCTGCATCACAGTTGTCAAATCAGAAAATAATTCAAAGTAATTTTCATTGTGGTTTTTTTCAAAAACACATTTGTAAGTAAGGGAATGAATCACTACAAGCAAACAGAGCAAAAAAGTTACTGCTTTCCTTCACTTGGACAATGATAAATCTGGTTTTTGTTCACTTTACTCTTAATGGCTAAGTCAACAAAACCACACTATACAACTGCAACTAGTAAGAAAGTAGTTATATAGGTGTAGTGGCTACTGCCCAAAGACTTGGTGTCATCAAAAACCTGTATATGCCAGAAAATTAATTGCAAGAAATCAACTCAAATCATGTTTTTAATTTTCAACTATAATGTTGTATACAAAGATGTGCAAATATAACATCAAAGGCTGGACTTCAAATAAATTATGAAAAGACAAGAGATATTTAACTCTACCAGACTGATGTCTCGCTACTGCAGTAATTTTCGAACTTGCCACTATACCTTTGTCCAGATTTTTCGGGAATTTGCGTACTACATGATACAAGCGCTACAAACTAAAAATAACCAACCGATTGTGATCAAACCACGTGGTTAGTTACTGCGAATGGCTGCCCACATGTGTTTGGATTTACCTTATGTGGTTAAACGTGAAAAAAAATTATGAAAATTCACAATAAAACAAGCCGCTAATGAACTAAGCACTTCAGCAGGAAACTGAAGTAGGTCTAGGCTTTTCACAGTCCAATAGATGATCAATACTTTGGTTGATTCAGACTCTGTCGGGTCATAATTTCATAAAGAATACGTTCCTAGTTGAAGTGACACAGTCAGTGAGAGCTTGAATGATGCGGAGAATCTTGAGAATTATAAATCTAGAAATAAATCGATTGTAGGAGAAGGGGGCGTGTCCCTCAAACAGCAACATCTGGTGTTCACTTTGTGAAACAAGGCTGATCTGCTGGGTCGATTGGCACACACAAAGTGGAATATTGGCGCTAGATAAAAGGTTAACCTATTTTCTACAATGTCTCCAAGTTTCATTTTAATCTAGCCACTTGTTTGCATGTAACACTAGAGGCAAAAGTAATTAAAGTAAAAGCTCAATTTACTTATTTAGGTAATATTTTGATAGTCAAGGAAAAACAAATAATGAAATTATGGCACACTTTGGCAAGGCATCAGCCTTTTTTGAAAAGCCTAAACAAATATATAGAAAATTATAGAACTCTAAACTATATAGTTTTAAGAGCAAGCTACGTATTTTCATTTCTACTGTTATTTCAATTTTAACATCATCATCAAGTGCCTTGCTGACTGGCATGGGCAATTATGTCTCTCCGCAATCCGCAAATGTGTCTATCAGTTCGTGTGCTGACACCCTTTCACGCCATGACAAAAGGCTGCCAAGAATCTTCTCGCTCTGACTTCCTCTTTCTCTTTCCACAGATCCTTCCAGTGGTCACAACATGTTCCATTTTCCCACTTCTCATAACATGACCCCAAAAAAATGACAACTGTCTCTTTCTGATGTTTGTGATAAGTTGTCTTCAAGCACTCACCTCTTTAAAAACATTTAGTCTGCTCTTCTTAGCTGTTCAAGGAATTCTAAGGATTCTTCTGTAAAACCACATCTCCGAGGTCTTCGGATATCGTTTGGCTTGTTTATTAATAGTCCAGGATTCACAGCAGTATACTAAAACTGGCATTATATAGTGAGAATTCTTTTCCTAACCTTCAAGAGACATGAATTTATTGCAAAAAATGTTCTTTATTTTATAAAAGGCAGTTTTAACATATGCCAATGAAAGTTTGAGAACCACAGAAGCATAAAATGAAAATTAAATGCATTTGAAAACAAATGCCCAAGGAAAATGGTGAACATAAAATTGGATGAATTCAAGATGAATTAAAGAGGGGTGAAGAAAAAAGAAAAATGTCCCAAAAGTTCTGGACTGGATTCCGTCCATGATATTGAATTGATTGCACAAGACCGAACAGAGAGGGGGGGGGAGTCTATGAGCACTAAGTGACATAATGGCACAACAGGACAGTGATCTGTTACTTAAGTCTTCTTCTTCTTCTCTTCCACCTTGTACCCCATCGAAGTGTCGGGGTGAGGGGGGGGGGGGGGGAGGGGGGATGTAATATACGTTGAAGAGCTCTGTCAAGAGCACTATTAAGACTGATGTTCATTTCTGTAAGGCTGTTCTTAATGCCATCACTCCATATTTTCCGAGGTCTTCCACTCGCTCTATACCCAGTGTAATGTTTGAGTGTGGCTCGCTGTAGCAGATAGTACCAGGGCATTGTTGTTAGGTGTCCAAACCACTTTATTTATTGTTCTTTGGTAAATTTCAAAATGTTAATAATCCAATGGAGAAAACTCTGGAACATGATAATATTAGCTCATGTTTAAAGAATAAGAGTATTAAAGTCATTGTGATTGAATGATGTTGTTGCAGAAAATAATCCAACACAGAAAGATTATTATAATAAAATGTAACCTTTACACTGCATAGATAATAGAATATGACTTTGAATTCTGAAGTTGAGAATTAACAGAGCATATGGATCGTAAAATTTGATACAGTTTCAAGATTCCTCTAGTGTTTTAATCTTGTCAAATTTTATTCTTGCAACTATTTAATGCCAGTACAAATGATGACATTTATTATTATATCTAGGGCTTCTGTCTTCGCTTCATTGTAAAAGAAGCAAACTTTAATCAGATTGTAATGAGCAAAGAATTTGAAACCCTGGAAAAATCTCTCATTGTGGAAATCATTAGACGGAAGCTGGAACCACCTGTTCGATTGTTAGATCCACAGCCGGAACCTTTAGCAAGTGAGTTACTCTATCATCTTCATCATCATAAACCATTTCTGCTGTTAAGCGTCGTGGGGAGGAATAATTTGCGATCCAGTGCACGCTGGCTGACACTGACTATTGTCATACCGTGAAGGTGAAGAGTCTTTAATGTTGTCGATAAATATTTTTCCGCGGCTCTCCTCTTGTAGCTGATCTTATGAGATGTAATGCTTGTGATGGTATCTGATCTTGCTGCAATTTAACGAGATGGCCAAACCACTTGATCTGCTGTTTCTCGATGAATCTAGTACAAGGTGTTGTTCCCACAATTTGCCTTACAGTTTCATTATTCACCTGATCTTGGATGGTTAAGTTGGCTGCTTTTCTCAGGCATCTCATCTCGCAGGTGGTGATTTTGCGTATATGGGCTTTAGATAGTGTCCATGTTTGGCACTGGTAGCTTAATGTTGGAATGAATATGCTGTTAATAATCTGTCTTTTTGCACTCATAGTTATGCTTGGATGTCATGATAATGGTGACAATTGGTATATAAGTGCACTTGCTTTCTGGCATCTGGTTTCTATTTCTCTGTCAATATTCTACCATCTTCTGTGATCATACTTCCTAGATATTTAAACTCCCTAACTTGATTCAGCAGGAAGGAGGGGTAGGGGCCGACCGACACGAAGATGGACACAGGATATAAGTGACTCCTTGAGTGTGAAAGTGCATGAGGCAGGAGAACTGGCGAGAGACTGAGTTTCTTTTAGGCAGACTGTGATGAGAGCGACGTTCTGCAAAGGACCTGCTACGTGATGATGAACTTTATTCAGAGCAGAACCATTCAGCTGTATGTGTAGTGGGCCAAGGGTTCTACTAACTTGCATTGTTTCGGTTTTGTTTGCATTGATCTTCATGTTGTATTTACTACATGCTGAGTTTAACCTGTTAATGTGGTCTTGCAGTCTATCTTCTTCAGGATAGAACAAACACCAGTCATCAGCAAATAGTAGTTTGTTTAATGTGGGTGAATTGATAACTTCTCCTGATGTGTGTACTTCCTCGTGATTATAAAGATCTATTTTGTCTGTATCAGAACTTGCTTCTATAGATATTCTGTCTATATAAATGTTAAATAAAAGCGCGGAGAGCACACATCCCTGTCTCACACCTGTGTTGACTGTGAACATATCTGATTTGCCTTCTTGTGTTCTTATTGCACTTTGGCTTGTGTGGTACATGGCAATGATTTTCTGTAGTAACTGTCCTTGTACCCCATAGTTCTCAAGAACAGACCACAGTTTGTTTCTATCCACTCTATCAAAAGCTTTTTTCTGCCTCTACCTCTTTTAGACAGTATGTTTTTTTTTATTGTAATCTTAATGTATACACACATATGCACACACATCTATACATATATTTATATTGCAGGCAATTCTTTGGAACAAGATCTGGCACAGTTTAGATTGAATGGACAAGAATTCTGCGATATCACACTTGCACTAGATGGGGCCCACATACCAGCTCACAAAGCCATTCTTGGTGCTAGAAGCAGTTACTTTGAAGCCATGTTCAGGTCGTTCACTCCCCAGGATAATATTGTCAATGTGAGCTTAAAATAATGAGACAGTGCTTTTTTATTAACTCTTTGAGTCCCAAGAAACGCATCATACTTTCATAGGTTACTGCCTAGAAGCCCAATGAACGCATAGTGCAAACGATTTTACGTACCTGTTGACTACCCTTGGGCCTGTGATGCTAAATCCTCTGGGACTCAAAGAGTTAATAAAAGTAGACTTTTGTTTTTGATGTACAAATACAGATTTATATTTAGTGTCTTCTTGAATTCTTGTTTAATAGTAATCGCTCCATGATTTGGAGAATACAGATACATTTATATTTAGATGGTTGAAGTTAATGTAATGCTGAATGCTTTTAATCAATTTATATTTTTCTTCATCTTTTATCATCAGATGGCTACCACAGGTTGTATACCTATGTTGTAGTTATTTAAATTTCACTTCTTGATAGGTTTGAGTAAAGGATTTGTTCACCTGTCTCCATGATTAAGCTACACTGTCTATCCATCTCTTCCTTAGTCTTCCTCTCCCCTTCTGCCCAGATGTTCTGCTCCAGAAGGTATCATATACAGTTAGGTCAGGCTGCATTCGGACAAGATGACCAGACCTCTTCATTCTCTATCTGTCAATGTCATTCAAACATGATTTTGCTCTAACCTTCTCTCTGATACTAGTATTCATGAACCTGTTCCTTCTTATTTTTGGTGACTTTTTAGAAACCACACATTTCACACGCACTTATTTTGTGTTTCTTGTCCATGTCTGTCAGTATCTTGGCTTAGGTGTTGCAAACGCACTTTGTAGGACTTCCGGCCAAAATGAAGGAAAGGATTGGCAGAATGTTGAGCTTTGAAGTTATTTTTGCTTCCGACAGTGCTTTGCTAATGCAGTTTCCACATAAGGACAGTAGTCTACAGTTTCGCTGCCTGAGCTACTGAGTTTAGTGCTTGCTGCAGCCCTGTGAGCTGTGTTTTTCCTATGGAATGCCTTTCATTTGCGCAGCTGTTGTGGCGTTTTGTTGAATATGGCCGGTGGCTGGTTTACGTGTGAGCTGGTGAAATACTTTGTGTAAGAATTTTACGTGTGTGGGGTAACCAGCTTATCATGCCTGACCACTTCCATCCATGACAAACTGCATTTCTGGTGCCGATTGTTGGTTTTGGCGCCTCTAGCAATTGAAATACGCATTTACTGTGTATGCATATTTCTGGATTATTCCGGAACTAGTTTGTTCACCAGTTTTTCCTATACAACAATGAGGGACATTTCATTTGATTTGCACTGGCACAGGAACAGAGTAAATATGGGGAAACCTGATTGTGGTGATGTTGAAACCCTGACTAACTAACACACTTTGCAATGCCAGAGTGCCGGGTTCGATCCCAGCTGGTTTTGACAGTGGTATTGAGAGCCGACTGTCCAGAAGGCAATGGCAAAATACTGGATGTGAATTTGCCTAGAAAAACCACAACAGCCAAACAAACAAACGTCCTGTAAAGGATATGAAACTAACTTTTTTTTTTTAAACTGTCGGTGTCTAGCACTAATAGCATAAAGTGGGTACAAAGATGCTATTTATCAATTACATATTGTTAGAAGGGAGATTTTTGTGGTCTGGTACAGGGTCATTGGCTATATTTTCTTTTCATAACCAGATTGCAATTGGAGAAATGGTGCCATCCCGGCAGGCATTTGATAGTCTGATGCGATACATCTACTATGGAGACGTTGTAATGCCCCCAGAAGATTCACTGTATCTGTTTGCAGCTCCATATTTTTATGGGTTTACAAATAATCGGTTGCAAGTGAGTGTTTTACCATCTTATAATATGTCATAAATATACTTAAGGAATATCACGCTCAAGTTTTTTTTTTTTATATTACAAACTGCTCTTATGAACCTGTAGTACTGTTTGTTACTTTTCAGCTATACCCTTATTGTTTGCTGTTTTGTTTTAATGATTTAAACTACATAGTCATTGCATTTGAACCGGTAATAAGGTTTTTATTACTGAGTTACAACACTGATTTTAGATATTCACACTGTCCAGGAAATATAATGTCTTAATTTATTACTCAAGAATTAGTTTTTAAAACCCTACAGACAGAAAAGTGAAGAAAAACCAGCTGCAAACTGTATCGTCAAAGAATTCCTTTTTGGCAGACAATCACGCACTAAATGCCACTTTGGAAACAGAACAACAAGAGTACATAAGTTGATTAAACCAAGTATACACTCTGTCATCAACAGAACAGAGATCTTATGCAGAGAAGAAAAAAACAAAACAATCAAGATCAAACTTGTCGACTTGTATGAGGCTGGAGTTTATATCCTTTCCCTGTGTAGTTATTATCATGTATTCTGTCTTATCGTGACTGATAACTAGTCCCATTTTCTGAGCTGATTCTTTTAAGAGAATCAGTGTTTGTTAGTCTCTAGTTCATTTTCTCCAAGAATATCAATGTCATCAACATATCCAAGTATTCCTCTAGATTCTCCTACAGTACACTCTTGTTTCAGTTTCCTTATAATTTTCTCTGGAGCCAAGTTGGATAGAAATTGAGATAAAGCACCACCTTGCTGTAATTTATTTGAAACGGATCTGACTTTCTGCCTTTATATATTACTATATTACAAGTATCTTCCATACATAGTTTGGTCATGGTAATTAACTTCTTTGGTATTCCAAATTTCTTCCTAGCATTCAAAAGCTTATTACAGGTTTTCAGAAACAGAGTATTACGATGAATCTTTGGATCTATCAAAGATGTAAACAGCCGGGAATGGAGAGTGAAAAGCAACAATTAAATTCATAATCTGTTCAAATCACCACTGATCGTTGGCATCATGAGAGCTAATAAGTTGAAATGGCTGGGGCATATTGAGAAAATGTCAGATGACAGAAAAGTGAAAAGTGTGAAAAGACACGAGGGAGATGAATGGTCGTAGACCACGAGGCAGAACAAGAAGATGGAGAGATAATGTCCAGACAGACCTACAAACACTTGGTGTCACCGACTGGAAAGAGAAGGCCAACCAGAGAGATGAATGGAGGCGGGTGATATCTGCAGCAATGAACCTCTAGGACTCCGAATGCTGAAGAAGGCCAACCAGAGAGATGAATGGAGGCGGGTGATATCTGCAGCAATGAACCCCAAGGGCTCAGAATGCTGAAGAAGAAGAAGAAGAAGAATCAGCCTTGTGTTGTGGATTAGCACCTGAGACAACAGATCACCTCCTCCAAGACTGTCCCAGGTGCAACATATCAAGGCAACACTTTTGGCCACGAGAAACCCCGGTGCAAGCCCAACTTCACGTGTCGCTGATTGAATTACAACAAACAGTGTTCATACTAGAGACAACATTGCAGATATAGATAGTCTATTTCAAGCATACGAAAGAAGACAACGTTGCAGATATATAGTCTATTTCAAGTGAACGAAAGAAGAAGAAGAATATAAGCGGGCCTATGAATGTAGAAAATAAATTGGAATCCAAGTATTATTAAACAGTGGTGATAGTACCTCTTTTAATTGCTTTACTATTGTAAAGTGAGGTAATAGTCAATAAATAAAAGCAGATAAAGAATTATATATTTCTGAATAATTTTGACTAACCTTGGCAGTTTCATGTCATGCTTATCCTTTCCCCCCCCCCCCCCCCCTAATTTTTGTCAATGGAAATTGATGCCCTATAAATGTAAATTTTGTCTGGGTAGTTTTGAGGAGTAATCTAGTCAGTGCCTCAACATCTTACTAAACACTAACAATATCAGCTTCATTTCAGTATTCGGTGGTAAAGCAGAATGGAGGAGAGTTGAGATTTGCCGACCATGCAGTGAAACAATTAAATCTTAAAATATGCATTCAGTTTTTAGCTTGTGTAGTAGTCTAATCTCATTATTGGTTTGTTTCAGGCATTTTGCAAGCACAATTTGGAAATGAATGTTTCATGTCAAAATGTTATCCAGGTATTTTTTCCCCTGAAATTAATTGCATTAATTGTACTAAATAGTGAGGTATTTTTGTATCATAACAGGTACATTTAATGTTTACAAAATAGTTTACTGGGACCCTACTTTAGGGGTCATGCCATGAAGTGATTAAGCTGTTTGAGCTGGCTCCGAAGGTTGTCAGTTCAAATTTAAACTTATTTGATCATTAGTGTGGATGTTTGAATGGTTATGTGTGTTTGTGGACGTTTCAATGGTTATGTGTGTTTGTGGATGTTTCAGTGGTTATGTGTGTTTGTGGATGTTTCAGTGGTTATGTGTGTTTGTGGATGTTTCAATAGTTATGTGTGTTTGTGGATGTTTCAGTGGTTATGTGTATTTGTGGATGTTTCAATGGTTATGTGTGTTTGTGGATGTTTCACAGGTTATGTGTGTTTGTGGATGTTTCAGTGGTTATGTGTGTTTGTGGATGTTTCACTGGTTATGTGTGTTTGTGGATGTTTCACTGGTTATGTGTGTTTGTGGATGTTTCAGTTGTTATATGTGTTTGTGGGTGTTTCAGTGGTTATGTGTGTTTGTAGATGTTTCAGTGGTTATGTGTGTTTGTGGGTGTTTCAGTGGTTATGTGTGTTTGTGGGTGTTTCACTGGTTATGTGTGTTTGTGGATGTTTCAGTGGTTATGTGTGTTTGTGGATGTTTCAGTGGTTATGTGTGTTTGTGGATGTTTCAGTGGTTATGTGTGTTTGTGGATGTTTCAGTGGTTATGTGTGTTTGTGGATGTTTCAGTGGTTATGTGTGTTTGTGGATGTTTCAGTGGTTATGAGTGTTTGTGGATGTTTCAGTGGTTATGTGTGTTTGTGGATGTTTCACTGGTTATCTGTGTTTGTGGATGTTTCACTGGTTATGTGTGTTTGTGGATGTTTCACTGGTTATCTGTGTTTGTGGATGTTTCACTGGTTATGTGTGTTTGTGGATGTTTCAGTGGTTATATGTGTTTGTAGATGTTTCACTGGTTATGTGTGTTTGTGGATGTTTCAGTGGTTATGTGTTTGTGGGTGTTTCAGTGGTTATGTGTGTTTGTGGATGTTTCAGTGGTTATGTGTGTTTGTGGATGTTTCAGTGGTTATGTATGTTTGTGGATGTTTCAGTGGTTATGTGTGTTTGTGGATGTTTCAGTTGTTATATGTGTTTGTGGATGTTTCAGTGGTTATATGTGTTTGTGTATGTTTCAGTGGTTATGTGTGTTTGTGGATGTTTCAGTGGTTATGTGTGTTTGTGGATGTTTCACTGGTTATGTGTGTTTGTGGATGTTTCAGTGGTTATTTGTGTTTGTGGATGTTTCAGTGGTTATTTGTGTTTGTGGATGTTTCAGTGGTTATGTTTGTTCTCTTTCGAGCTTTAGATTTTTGTGCTTTTTGCAGTGTTCTTTGCAGGTGAACAGCTGCTTGGTAGAGAAATAGACCAAGGTCAATTTTAAAAATGTGTGGTGAATTTCTAATCCTTCGGAAAGGAAGAGAGGAGTAGTCGGTGGATTGGTGGAAAAGAGGCGGGGGAATGGCAGAAACTGTTAACTGAGAGAGCTTCAAACATGACATGATTTTACAGTTTTCATTTTTTTTATTATTTATATTTAAATAACGCTACCTCAGCTATTCTCATTTTTTGGCGACGATTTTATTGGTATTGTTTAGACATACAGTAGTAACTTTACTTTGAGCTTTTAAAAAATTCAAAAGCTTTAGCATGTGATAAACAAATAACCATTTTTAAAAGTCTCAATAATACACTTTAAACGACCACTTGTATAAGTATACACCTATCTGTTGTGTGTTCTAGAGTCGGCAAACCAGACTATCTGCACAGACAATGGTTGTAAAATTAATAATCTTAGACAGGTGCGCTTTCTGTTTTCTTTCTTATCCATTTAGCCAGTCTGGGCCACAGCAACTCATGGCCGGGTACTGCTAGTAACTGTATAAGTAGACTATAACATTTATTATTAGTAAAATAATTATCCCTGCAGAAGGGATTTAAGAGATTTACATGTTGATTTTTTTCTCTCTAGATTCTGGAAGCTGCAGACAAAATACAAGCCACTGACATGAAGAAACATGCCTTGAGTATTATTGTTCATCATTTTCCTAAAGCAAGTCTTCATCTTTCTTGTGTGTGTTTACGTTGGATTTACATTATGTATACAAATTGCACTGGTTAAAAACCAGGAAACAACAATAGTGCTACAAGATTTCAGTGCAAAGAATCGAGGAGATAATACTGACGCATGTGAACTTAGAGAGATAAATATTAGAAGAAAAACTGGTTGAATGGAATATGGTAATTGTTTACACAGGCATTTGGCAATGTCCTAGACACATTCAAATGTAGAGAAGCTCAGGAAGTAATTTTTGCAATGAAATCTATTACCTACCCATAAACAGTTGATTTAGAAACAGCCTACTGCAGGTGAACACTAGACCACAGGCAGATTACAGTCGTTATCAAATATCAGTTAATGGAGCTGTAAAAGTGAAGAAATTAAAAAGTAAAAGTAAAGATCCCTTTTCACGCCTTCAGGTGTATCGGGTAAATGGCAGGAGCGCCCATATTTGTACAGACCATCGACACTAGGTGCGTAACGTGGTCAGCACCACACCAGGCGTCTTTACTTCCCCGGAACAGCTATTCCTGGTACCCATTCAAGGCTGGGTCGACCTGCGATGCCCCATACCATGATAAAAATCCATGCCGCCAGCAGTGCGTTTTGATCGCGGTGCATTTGAATTACAAGTCGGACTCGCAATGTCTAAGCCACGGACGCCGAAAAAATTTAAAGAAAGCTGCAAAAATGCCAAGTTAGATTTTGAAGTATTTGAGAGTTGAGTTCAACTGAGTTAATAAATAACATCACAGCTCTCAGGAATTCCCATAAGTGCTCCATCGCCATCTTCAACTGCCACTGAAGAGTTCCGTTGTCTATAGTACCAATAATAGTTTGATTATACATCCGTCTTGCCTCATGATTGTAGAGTGTCAGCCTTATTCCCTGGTCACTCCCTGGTCACTCCCTGCTTCGGTGTTCTCATTCACCTTCCTCTAGAGAGCCTTGATCACATTTGGCCTATTAGGCATCAGTTCACTATCCACTGGTGCAGCACCATCCAGTCTGTCTGCCTGTTCATTTCCCAAAAAACATACATACTCTGGAAGAACAATCTAAAGGATACTAACTGCCAGAGTGTTCAGCATGCTTTGGGAGTCTGTTACAATCACATGTGTGTTGCAGCAGGTTCTCAAGCCCACAAAAACTTCTGAGACTGCCACCACCTTCATTCTCATTCTAGATGTTGTGGTGTCATATCCAAGGCTTTGTTGCATTAGTCTTTTCATTCATGTAATGAATCCCCCATTCACTGTTTTCTTTACAACATAAAGCCATATGTATAGACAGTCCATGACTTTGGTCAAAATTGTCATGAATCACTAGTGAATTTCTGATTCTGAAGTGCCTGCTGGCCTGTCCCTGCAACCCTGATCCAGTGTTATTAGAACCATACAGAAGTCTGATTTTTGCTCTGCTGCCTTGTCATCTCCTTGGCCAATGTTCTCAAGCCTACACACATCTCTAATTGTGTCTTCTGCTTGCGCTGTCCAAGACTGTCCTCTAGTCTGCCTATGTCCCTTAGCTGTATCCATGGTTTCATGAAGGAAGTACTTGTGTCTGCAACTTCTGTGAGGTATGGCCTCACTTACAGCACTTTGAGCCTGTTTGCTATAGTCAGCAGTGCAAGTAGGCATGGCACACATACTACTGAGCTATCTCTTGTATATCCTACAGTCATCCATGTTGCTTCATTCTGAATGCGTTTCAGCTTCAACAGCTGACACTTTGATAAGGTGAGCCTGACCTCATAATCTGTTACTCTTCTTCTTCTTCTTCTGCGTTCGACATCAGTCATGCTAAACATTGAGTCCCGTCTGGGTCAAAAATAGGATTGTGCATTTAAGGTCGCCACCGGTCCCCCATAGCTTCTCTCGCAATGTGGATCTGAAATGAGCAAGTTTCGGTACACCGTGAACAGCATTCTTTTCTCCATGTCCATTGTTGTTATAACTTCATTGCATTGAGTCCCTTTTGGCATTTTACTGCAGCTGCATTCACAAGGTCTTTTTTATTTCTCAGAGGTGATATCCAGGTAATTCACTTTTCTTTCTCTTTTCTGTTTTTGTAATTAATTGTGAAGCTTGGACATCAACTCTAACAATCCTGTTGTCCAGAGAGCACCATAAAACAGTTGCTTTTCTGAGCTGATGACAGTACTCATCTCTTTTCACCAGCCAGTCCTTTTGTCTACTGATGACTGCAGCTGTTGAGCTGTCTGTGTTGCTTCTCTACCTATTTGCAAGAATATCATCTGCAAATGCCAATATCCTCCCAAGGCATGGTGCTTCAAGTTCTGCAATCTTGCTCATATATCCTTTGAAGAGCACTGGTGAAACTGCACATCCTTGTGTTATTCACGAGGTGATATTGCGTGACTAAAGACCCATGGACCCAGACAAAGGTCAACCATACAAGGGTTCAGGTGAGCTGCTATCTCTACAAGCATGCGCATAAAAACATGATACCTGACACTTGTAGGCATCCTCAAGATCAAGTGCTGTTACTACCATATCCTGTATATTCAGAAAAAGCAAAAGTAGCTGCATTTGACCAAATATCGTTTTCTGGCTAGTTAACTACCAGCAGCTCTTGGGAGAAGCTGTTCCCTTAACAAAAGTGCTTGCAATTTAACACAAAATCTTCTCCAGCACCTTGCCGAAAGTATTTTGCATGGTAATTATCGAGGAGCGGTTTGGCTGAATGGTTACATGTCAGGCTCTCGTGCAGGAGATCCAGGTTCGACCCCCGATATTGTGATAGAGTTTTTCTGTCAGAGGCAGATTTAACATCCTAACCTGTACAGTCCTCAGCGACAGCACGGCCATGTTTGCCACTGCATTGAGCATACTTATCTCCACCTTTCTCAATATCCTCTGTGAGTTGGTTACAGCATGTGTGCACAGCTGATTCTTCATGAGGATGCAGTGGTCGCCTAATCCTCCATTCTCAAACTAGATGTCGTATTATAGTCCAGGCTTTGTTGCACTAAGTGACATCCATTCGTCTTTGCTATGTACCCCCATGAACTTTGACCACCTCTCAACACAGAGCTATATGTATAGATAAAAATATCACCTTAGCGATTGTTGTCATGAATAATTTGTTAAACTTCTGATTCTGCCGTGGCCGCTCGCCAGGCCCTGCACTCATGTCCCAAGTTAATTAGAACCCTGCACATCTGAGAGGTGAGTTCTGGAAGATTTTCAGCATTGAAGGGGAAGCAGAGGTGGACTTTTAGTCAGGCTGCAACTGGTACTTAGAATGTCAACTCTTCATTGGCTACTGAAGAAGGGGATGGAGCATGTATGGGAATGTCCCGAGTGCAGAGATGTCAGTTCTTGTTTCATTCAGTCACATCTGATTGTTGCTGTGACACTTTGATCCACTCCCACTGCTGTCCTTACCCAATATTGTCAAGCCTAAACACTGCGCACATGTCTAATTGTGTCTTCAGCTTCACCCAAGACCCTCCTCTTTTTTAGTCTGTGACCCTTAGCTCTGTCTAGGGCTTCATGCAGGAGGTGCTTCTTTTCTGCGGCTACTCTGAGATATGACTTTTCTTGCAGCATTATGATCCTACTTGTAATAGGCGACTCTAAGTATATATCACATTCACACTACAGAGTTATCTCTTGCACATCCTAGAATTACGTGCATGACCTCATTCTCTATGCATTCAAGTTTCATCAGCTGACTCTTTGATACGGTAAGCATACCAAGTTCATGATCTATAACTGAGAAGATCACAAGCTGGAATACTGTGAACAGCAGTCTTTGTTCCTGATCCATGATGCCATAGCTTGAGTGCATTGAGTCCTTTTTTTTGGTATTTCACCGTAAATGAGTCCAGATCATCCATGAAGGAAAGCTTCTGTCGAAAGTGCTGCTCAGGTATCTCAGTTTACTTTCTCTTTGATGTTTCTGTCATTACTTGTGAGGCTTGTGACATCAGCTATTACAGTTGTCCAGAGAACACCATAAAACAGCCGTCTATTCTGGGTTGATGACAGCACACTAGTTAGTCACTTTGTCTGCCCTTGCCTGTAGTTCTTGGGCTGTCTGTTGCCTATCACATGTTCGAGGTTCCCTGGCAGCAACATGGATGTAATGTACACGGGAATACATTGAAGGATCAGGGAGAATCTGATCTCTCAGGCAATTGAGCACACCAGCTGTTGCCTCTTGAGAGCTGGATCTCTAGCCCTGTGAGTACTCATACTTATAGAGTAAAAGAGATGCCCTCAGATTTTAAGTCCTTTGATCAGGAAAATTATTGTACAGTCAAGACCATTGTGCATGACTGAAGAGAGACAAAATGCAATGGATCTAGGGGGAGACAACCTTGGTTTTTGAAGACCCAAGTCTAAGGTGAACCTGTGTGACGACAGGATGAGTGACTGCTGGTTTTGCAGTCATAGAATGTCTGGTTGGCAGGAGTAGCAGCACCAGGCATACGGACTCCTTTAGGACATTCCCCTGCCTTTTCCCTACCAAGCAGGCAATACAAGGGTGACCATTTACTACCTGCTCTGCTCAAGTACTAGTAATAGTAGTACTTTTACCCACCAGGACATCACACAAGCGATAAACACCCGATGACACAGAGTGCCACCATGTGGATGAGGATCACCCGGGAAGAGGTCCCAGAAACCGCGTTCAGCCATTAGACCATATTTATAGTCTGGCTATTTTGCGGCCCCCGGGAAGAGCCAGAGTAGGGCTTCAAATAACGAAAAATTGCATCTCACAAGAAGATGACTGGATTATAACTGCTGAAGTCTGGTGTTTATGCAGATTTAGTTGCCTATAGATGCTGTCCTTTTTCTTTGTTGTCATTTGTATTTGGTCCACAGTCTCCACATCATCATCAAGCAAAGAAACTACTGTTTGTATCTTACACAGTTCAATGTCCTGTTAATTAATGCTAATATTTGTCAGATGTGAAACAGCAATTCTCTATTTCTAATTTTGTGTCTTCCCTAGGCCGCCCGATTTCCATCCTTGCGAAGACTGAGTAGAGAATTACTGCTCGATGTCCTTGATGCCTTAGCTGATGAACTGAGTGAATCACGAGTATGTCCAGATCTGTCAGGGATCAGTCTCACAGACTCAAATATGTCACTTTAAACACAAATGTCACATGGAAATTCACATTTATCAGTCAACATCTGTGAAGGCAAATTATCATGTTTTTTAGAAACACATTTCACAAAGACAGTAAATTTCAATGATTCAACTGTTAATACAACAGAAGTGATGGCAGTGAAATCTAATGTTCAAGTTTGCAGGCGTGACTCTTAAACTATATGTGGATTGAGTCAGTAACAATATGATGTTGCAATTGCATTATACGTATTTTTGACCTCTAGATCTAGTTACGTACAGTAATTTTATGAGAGAAGGATATTTGGAGAATATTCATTAACTGCTTTCAATTATTTTCATTCTCTCTCACAGGGCTTGAGAGTTTGTAATGAAAACCCCAATTGATAGTTTCCAGGCTCACATACTTAGGTTATACATGTTCATTATGTCTTCTGATAGACCACATAGTGCCATATTTGTTGCCTGATTGTCTCTCTCACAAAAGAGTTTGTAATGAAAACCCCATGTGATAGTCGGCAGGTTCACACAGGTTATACATGTTCATTATGTCTTCTGATAGACCACATAGTGCCATATTTGCTGCCTGATTGTCTCTCTCACAAAAGAGTTTGTAATGAAAACCCCATGTGATAGGATTGTCTCTCTCACAAAAGAGTTTGTAATGAAAACCCCATGTGATAGTCGGCAGGCCACACAGTTAGGTTATACAAGTTCATTATGTCTTCTCATAGATCACATAGAACCATATTTGCTGCCTGATTGTCTCTCTCACAGGGCTAGAAAGTTTGTAATGAAAACCCATGTGATAGTTTCCAGGCTCACACACTTACGTTATACAAGATCATTATGTCTTCTCATAGACCACATAGAGCCATGTTTGCTGCCTGATTGTATCTCTCACAGTGCTAGAAAGTTTGTAATGAAAACCCCATGTGATAGTTTCCAGGCTCACACACTTAGGTTATAAAGTTCATTACGTCTTCTCATAGACCACATAGTGCCATATTTGCTGTCTAACTCATAAGTTACTGCCAGACTTTTCACTAATTGTATCATGTTTTTTAAATAATAAAGACAGCTGTAGCAACCTAATTTTCAGCATTTGAAACCATATTAACCCTTTCGCTGTTATGAATGTATTTCGCTGTTTGCCTGTAGACTGAAATGAACGTCTTTAGATGTTATCCGGTTTCTTGGCCCTCACTGGTACGGGCGTAAAAACAGGTTTTTGATTCTCCTTACAGACTGCTAACGATTGTTGTTCTAGACGTTTAAACGGCAATACACATCAGCCATATTCGGATCCAAGTGACCCATATACATACAATGAAACACCCTGTAAATGCATTTAGATGTGTTCAGGTTAGTTGGATAGCATCCCATGTTATTCTGTTGTTTTGTTTACCAAGAAAGTCCGGTCAGTAATTTATGTATTTTGTCCCCAAAAATATATTTGTGGTTTTGCATTAATCAACATTTCTTCATACAAAATGGCAGGAAAACTAATTAAAATTGATGAAGAATTAATGGATGGTTTCTATCAGGGAGTGATAGTGAAAATGTCTTTAAAATATGTGAGTTATAAGTTGGGTTGTCTTCATAGAATAGTTTTGAAACATTGTCTGATTTAGAAATTCTGTTTCAGGATGTTATTGATCAGTGGGAAATATTGATGAGAGCAGTAGAACATGATAAGATATGTTTGTTGACATTTATAGACCAAGAAAAAGCCTTTTGATAGAGTCAACAGGAATATGTTGTGGGAATGTATGGGGAAAAAGGGTATGAACACACGTAGTAAATGCTGCATAAGATCGAAGGCAGGATTGCCAAGAACTTTTATAGTGAACTCAAGTGTGCGTCAGGGCTGTGTACTATCGCCACTTCTTTTTATAACATACATGGATACCATATGTAAGGAAACGAACTTTAATCATGAAGAAGATATTACAGAAATACTATTCACCTACGACCAGGGACTCATAGCAAAAACTACGGAATGCCTACAGAACTACCTAAATCAAATTAGTAGCAAAGGGGAGGAATTTAATATGAAAATAAACACAATGAAGACAGAGACAATGGTGATGGGAAGACAGAAAGAGAATTTAGAAATAAAATTAAAAAACAACACATTAAGACAAACTGAGGAATTTAAGTATTTGGGAGCAATTTTCACATCCGACGGAAAACTGGCCAGAGAAATTAGCTCGAGATGTGCCAAAGCTAATCAAGTAATAGGTCAACTATCTCCCCTGTTGACACACAAGCAGATACCCAGGAGTACTATAGTGAATCTAATCAGAACTATTTTTTTGGCCAACACTATGCTTTCAGTGCCAAACGTGGACACTTACATCCTCCAATAAGCGTAAAATCGTGACAACAGAGATGAAATCCCTTAGAAGAGCTGCAGGAGTTTCAAGGAAAGACAGAATATGAAATCACAGAATCAAACAAATGCTAGGAATAAAGCCAGTCTTACAGGTCATCAAAGAACAACAAATGAAGTGGTTTGGACACCTAGTAAGAATTCCCCAGTACTATCTGCCACAGCGAGCCACACTAAAACGTTACAACGGGTATAGAGCAAGTGGAAGACCTCAGAAAATATGGAGTGATGGCATTAAGAACAGCCTTACAGAAATGAACATCAGTCTTAATAGTGCTCTTGACAGAGCTCATCAACAAATGTTACATCTCCTCCCGACACTTTGATGAGGTACAAGGTGGAAGAGAAGAAGAAGAAAAAGTGACAGTTAGCAATGAGAATCTAGGCTATGGAATTAAATTGTCAGAAAATGGAAATTATTGTAATCACCAAGAAGAAAGAAATGTCAAAGTGCAAAATATGAAATGGCACAACTCTTAAGCAAGATGCCTTTGCAGAAATTAGAACAAGAATCAACATGGCAAAAGTGGCCTTTAGTAAGATGCAAAAGATTCTTACTAACAAGAAGATGTTAATTGCAGTGAGAGAAGAAGAGTATTAAAGTGTTATGTAGAACCTGTGTTGTTATATGAATGTGAAACATAGACAATAATTTTTAAAAAAACTAAAAACATTTACTCACAGCAGAGATGTAGTTTCTGAGAGGAAAGCAAAAAATATCAAGGGAGGATAGAAAAACAAATGAAACAGTCCTCACTGAGACAGAAAGTCGTAAACTTATTAGAACCGTTAGACATAAGACAGTCCACTTTTTGGGACATGTTATGAGAAGGGATGGACTCAAGAACTTAGAAACAATTGGCAAGACTAATGGAAAGAAAGCAAGTCGAAGGGAAAGAATACCTGGATTGCCTGGCCAAATGGATAGAAGGGGAGAGGGGGACGGAACATTGAACTAATCCGGGATCTGGTGATCGTGTGAGATGGAGAAACATGACAGCCTATGCTTACTGGCACAGCACCTGATGACATCCATACTTCTGGCAGTGAGCAAGATGATCTGACACAGCCCACACCAACTTCCAGCAGTGAGCAAGATGATCTGACACAGGTCACACCAACTTCTAGCAGTCAGCCAGATGATCTGACACAGGTCACACCAACTTCTAGCAGTGAGCCAGATGATGTGACACAGGTCACACCAACTTGTAGCAGTGAGCAAGATGATCTGACACAGGTCACACCAACTTCTAGCAGTGAGCCAGATGATGTGACACAGGTCACACCAACTTCCAGCAGTGAGCAAGATGATCTGACACAGGTCACACCAA